>JAOYMZ010000509.1:0-10095 GCA_025802335.1 Pinguicula primuliflora | reverse complement strand
ATCATTTAAATGTCATTAAGAATTTTGTATGTTAAATAACTAATCTTTTATTTTTGTAGGGATGAATTAGGAACAAAGTGTTGGGATATGTAGCATTATTCCATACAAAATCATCTCAAAGCAGGGGGCGGAAACCGAATCTATATGATAAAGAGGACGAAGCATAGAGTTATAGGTAGGGGCGAAATGATAAATAAATAAGTTTCGCGGGGGTTGGCACCCCCAATCTCCCCTGTGCCCCGCCCTTGTCCCCCCTCCTCACTCGAGTTTGGACCACGATTTCAATTCTCCGGCCAACACCTACACCTGTAACACGGTTATGTAGACTCATCCCAGCGACAGAGGAGCACAAATATTGTTATCACAATTATTAATGAGTAAGAATAATAAATCATGCTGTACCATGTGATGACGAGATTGGTATAGGTATATATAATAGTTTCAAGTAGTATAGTATATACAGTTTTTCTACCGTCTACAATGATTTCATTCAAATGATGCTCAATATTGTAATTCGAACTACTAAAATTGTTTTTTGTCGAACTTGATCACATTGTTAGAAAAACTTATACGTAGGAGGTTTGTCGCCGGAAATTTTAAGTGTTCTAGAAAATGTTAGTTGATCACTGGGTGAGCGCTTGCGTCAAATGCCTATGCGAAGTCGAAAAGCGAAAATTTCTAAACCCTGATAATAGATTACTTAATGAAAGGGAAAAAGTAGAAAGACAATATATAAAAAACAATATATTATATAGTCTTTGTGTCGAAATTGACCATAAAGACAATAAAAAACCACTCCATATTCTTTCGTTCTCAAAAGGAACAACTTCTTCTTGGTTTCCTTCCCCCATTTTTGCTCTTCACGCGTATACGCACGACAGTCATTCATTCGTTCTTTCGTTCGGTGAGCTCGAGACAAGATGTGTAGAATTTGGGGTACAGTACACTATAACATATGTATATCATATATGTATGTATGGGCAAGAAAGACTGCACTCAATTGTGTGGGGGCAAATTAGGTCCCCAAAAATTCATGAATGGTGGATGACATTAATGAAAATGACTTGGAATAACGATGTAGAGAGGTACAAATCAACACAAAAGGGGACCTCAATGGCTTAAGTTCTTGTTTCTAATAAGTAAAGTCGTGACGATACGCGAATGGAAGGGGTTCATGTCTCAGTGGTGGGGTTGGGCGGAGGTGGGTTACAAATCCAGGGTTGGGGTGAGGAGATAACCTAATCCTTACCCTCGCCCTCACTACCTGATATGAAAAATGCTATACCGAATGATTTCTCATGCACTAAAGTATATGACAGTTGATATGGCGTAAGGCGACTGGTTTGGCAGCGGAACTTTCACCTGTCGGACACTGTGTACCGAACAAGGTGCCGGACAGATGAAAATTCGACGGAAACCTTCACGCTGATGACTGAAACCGACCGGAAAGCGAGCAGAAGCATAAGGACTGTATCTCTGATATTTGATTCCGTTGTTTGCTACCCTTTTTATGGACTTGGATGAAAGAAACTAACGGAAACATTGCTGGAAAAGTAAGGTATGAAGTACTGAAGTTTTGGCTAGAATTAACCCAATTTAGTGCAATAAAAATGATCAGAGAGGCAGTCCTTATGCTTCTGCTCGCTTTCCAGTTGGTTTCAGTCATCAGCGTGAAGGTTTCCGCCGAATTTTCACCTGTCCGGCACCTTGTCCGGTGCACAGTGTCCGGCAAGTAAAAATTCCGCAGTCTGACATAAAAGTGCGAGCAAACCACTCACCCAATGAGGCATTGCCACATCAGCAACCATATATTAGAGGCTGCTAAGGAAAGTATTTAAACAAATTCTTTCCCATTTTCGTGATCCTTAAATTGTAGGGATCACATTCCTAATTGATAGGGATTACATTAATGGTAGTTATGACTAACCGTGTCTATATATACTTGTACAAAGCCGTGTGATCAATACAAGAGAAAATTATTCTAAAAAACTCTTCTCTTTTTCAATGTTTTTCCTCTTTATTATGATATCAGAGCAGGAATGTTCCTGTTTTTCTTCATTTACCAAGTGTTATCCTTTCTTTTCACGTTTTTCGGTGATACAGCGCATCTTGGGAGACAAAGTCTAGGCCTTGACAGATCAGTGTGACACCTTAGTCAAACAGTGTGAACAATTTCAAATGTTCATGGCACAAAAATCCAAGAACAACAACAATTCCTCATCATCCTCCATTCCGGAGTCAGGGGATCAGAATCTATCTGTAGTTATCGAGATTAAACTCGATAACCACAATTATGTGCTTTGGGCACGATTTATGAAAGTGTACATTGTGGGACGAGGCCGGTACGAGTCCATTTAAGGGGAAGCGAAAGCCCCTGCTAAATTTGATACCGGTTATTCCAAATGGAGAGAACGAGACTCTCAAGTTTTCGGTGGATCACCAAATCCATGGAGAAGAAGTTGATTCAGAAATATGCGCACTATCCAAACTCCTATGAGTTATGGAGAATTTTGAAGAAAATATTTACTGCAAGAGAAGATTCATTGCAAATCTTCGATCTCATGACCAAGACCCATCGCATGACTCAAGGGCAATCTCAAATTGAAGATTATTACGGGCAGGTTAGTGCCATATGGCTCGAGATTGATCTTCGGCATCCCAATCTAATTGGACACCACAATCAATATGGAGAAGTTCAATGTAATGAAAGAGGAGTATAGACTGTTTACATTTTTAGTGGGTCTTACTCCCGAGTTCGAAGTTATAGTTCGTCACATTCTAAAAGCAATCCCTCTTTCCTCAGTCAAAGTTGCCTGTGCAACAACACGACGGGAAGCTGCCAGGAACGTAATTCTACATTCGCAGGCAGACTCTGGCGGATCGACCTTATCATCAAGAATTGGATCGGGACTCGCCGTCAAACACATTTTTCGTAGAATTCAAAATTCTGACTAGGAGATGAGCCACGATGGTGAAACAGTCGTTTTACGACCAATTCCTCATCCCATCGGCTACGGTGCGAGTATTGCGGCATATTATGGCATACGCAAGCGGTGTGCTATAAGAAAAATGGTTATCCGCAAGAATCTAAAACTGTCTGTCGTCAAGGCCGTGCAGAAATTGTCGGTTGAGGTCACCCTGGCACAGCAAATTTGGCCGGCGACGTCTCTGTCGCAAATGTTGGGGTCAGAGGATCTGAAATTATAGGTCAGGAAGAAGGATCCGTGCGCCAGGTATATGACCCGAAGTCAGCGAGCGGTCCAAGTAAAAACTTTTCTGCCCATGCAAAATTACCACCCCGCCCCTCATCTTGATCAGGTGCACGTTTCTTCTCCGAAGTGTGTTTCGCTACTTTCGCAATTGATGAGTCACAGGTTCAATTGTGTGATGGTGGGCCGAATTTGTCTCATCCGTCTGGGCCGTGAAATTCTGTTGAAAATAGAGTTACTTCTTTTGGCAGGATTAATTCTTATGGGCCAAAAATAAATTCTGATAGGCCGAAAATAAATGTGGCCGGATCGAAAAAATTACAAAAACAGGGACACGATTTAATTCTTTTGGGCCAGGCCGAAATGATAAAAATTTGTAGATTTTTGACTATGGTGTTACCGATACGATTACGTATGATTTGTCAAATATTGTTCATATGCAGGCTTCCAAGAAAAGATGGTTCAAACGACAAATGGCGAGTTTGCACCTGTTAAAGGAGCCGATGTTATTGATATATTTCCTTCTATACGATTGTCGAATTGCTTATATGTGTCTTCGTTGTCTTAGAAATTATCTATTAGCCATGTGTCCAAGGAGCTTAATTGTGTGGTGATGATGTATCCGTCTTTCTATGTTTTACAGGATATCCGTTCAAGGAGGATAATTGGGCATGACACTCAGAGGGATAGGTTGTACTATGTCAACGAAGTGGATTCGATGCCGAGAAGGACACACTTGACTCATGGTTCTACACAATCGCGAAATTGGTTATAACACCGACGTCTTGGTCATCTATCCCACAAATATCTTCGCCGGTTATGTCGTCAAGCCTTTTTTTTCCTCAAACCTCAAGTACTCCTTTAAATTGTGAAACCTGTATTTTGGCTAAAAGCCACAGACATTCCTTTCCGCTTTCAAATACTCATGTTTCGCATATTTTTTCCTTTGTACATTCAGATGTTTGGGGCCCTGATCCTTCCGTTGGGGGACATGGATTTCGTTATTTCATCTTAATTATGGATGATTGCTCTAGGATGTCATGGATTTATTTTCTTCAGAATAAATCCTAGGTGTTTGAAAAATTTTCCAATCTTATCGCATGATTTTTACTCAGTTCACAACAAAAATCCAAATTCTCCGGTCTGATAATGGGGAAATTTGTGAACCAGAAAATGCAAAATTTTTGTTCTAAAAATGGGATGCTGCACCAAACATCATGTTCTTATACCCCTTAACAAAATGGTGTAGCAGAAAGATAAAATCGTTTTCTCCTTGAAATTACTCGAACCCTTATGTTTGAGTCCAAGCTTCCGACAAATTTTTGGCCCGTAGCTGCATCCACAGCCACATATATAGCAAATAGGCTTCCCACTCAAGTTTTAAATTTTCGTACCCCATCCAAACTTTGTCTAAACATTCTCGTGTGCCTCCGCCCTTATCTCGCTCCTCGCGTATTTGGTTGTTCAGTATACATTCATGTTCCTAAAGTAAATAGTTCGAAATTTGACCCGTGTGCCGAGAAATATGTTTTTGTGGGGTATGGAAAATCTCAGAAGGGATATTGATGCTATAATCCTCTTACCCGCTGGATGTTTGATACCATGAATTGTGATTTCGTCGAGATAGAGTACCTCTATCACAAACCTACCCACTCAAGGAGTTAGGGGGATATACATGACCCGGTTGACGTCCTTGAGTGGTTGAGCCCTTCCTCCTGCGAACTGTCCCATTCTCCGGTTGTGCCTCGTGCACCATCATTGTCATCCACTTCATCCTTACTCCCATCCACAACCTCTCATGTGCCTCACGCACAAGTGCTACCTGAACCCACCTATGAGTCAGGTAGACCGCCCACTCAGGAGCACGATGCTGGCATGGTATGTTCAGACCTAGCAGGGAAATCTCAAGTGTCTTTTTTGATGGATACTCTGGTAAGTACACCCTCTCCTGAGATCACTGATTCTATGGATATTGTGCAGTCTCACTATGATGCGGGATCTGAATGCCCTATTATTCTTATTCGAGTCCTTCCAGATCGATCTACTTGGGGAATTTCCCGGAAGTGGTTCACTCCTGAGCATGACCCTAAAACTAAGAGGTATCCTATTACTGATGTCGTGAGGGGGAGTATGTTTGCATCCGCCCAAGCATTTGCCACTGCAGTTTATAGTGAGGATGTTACTCGCAATGAGAAATAAGCATTACATATTCTTTTTTTTAATACATTGGAAGCCAAACGGTCGAAACAAAATGAAAGCTAAATCCCACCTCAAGGTGGCTTAAATGTTGAGGGAATGAAGGGGAGATGCCGAAGTGCCCCGTATGGTGCATCTGCAGACTGCTGAGCGGGATGAACGGTCAAGTACCGCCGTGAGTCGGACCCTGTAGCAACAGGTAAAAGACACCCGCCCGGATCGACATGTGCATTCAGCGCGGGGCTGTTCCTGTGACCACAGTGAAGAAAAGGATCACCCTCCATATACTGGACTCCAATGTAGGAGTTGGTGAGTCCCAATTTGGCTAAATTGTCCACCTCCTGCAACTGTAGGCACGGGCAGTGTCTAAGTGAAGCTGATGTTTCGCCAAGGAGGCCCTGTATTGTTTGAGCGCGGTCTCTGTAGTTTACCTTCTCTGTAAGTAAACCCATAGAAGGTAGGTCAGTTGAGACTCCGTAGGCAGCAAAGACCGCGCTCAAACAATTCGATTCAATAACTATGTTTGTTAGCTTCAACCGACGGAGTAAGATCAAGCCATGGAGGATCGCCCAAAGTTCAGCAGTTAAACTCGAACACACTCCTAGCCGGCCGTGGAACCCAGCAATCTGGCCTCCAGTTTTATCCCTGAGGATTCCACCGCACGCTGCTCGCTGGTTGGATCTACAGGCCGCTCCATCCACCTGCAAACAAACCTGGAGAGAGGGGGTAAGCTACCTGTGGCTGGGTGGTTGGAGATGGCCGGTACAGGAACTGAGTGTCTCTGGCGAGCTTGTAGCTGTGCTGAGTGATACGCAAAGAATCTTTATGTTTCCGCTACTGAGGCTTTAATGCCCGCACACAGATCAATGCCTCTAACTGTCTGGTTCTGGAAGATCTCTGCATTCCTCGAGGTCCAAATTTTCGAACATCCCATACTAAAAGTAACCTGCCAAGGGCTTGAAACTAGATTAGAGGTTAGGTTGAATATAATCCACTCCTAGTGCGAATGCGTATCATAAAAGGAGGCCGGGGGGTTAAGCTGTCCCCAGACAGTCCTACAACGATAGTAATCTCTTAATGCATGTAAAGCAGACTCAGCATAAGAACAAATATGGCATGCACTAGAATGAGCTATCCCACGCCTGTGTCTCTCGGAATTAGTCCATAAAGCATCATGCATAAGCCTCCACAAGAAGGTCTTGACATTCTCGGAGACTTGAAGCCTCCAAAGTTTCCCCCAGAATGAGTTTTCCTCCAATGGACAGTTCACTTGTGCGTCAGCATTACAGATTCTGAAGTGGAGATAGAGATGAATGCTCTCAATAAGAATGAAACATGTGACATATGTGATCAGCTTCCGGGAAAAAAGACTGTTGGTTGTCGATGAGTTTACACCATAAAAGGAAAGCAGATGGTACAATTGAGAGATTCAAAGCTCGGTTGTTGGTAAATGGATATATTTAGACATATGGAGTTGACTACTCAGAGATCTTCTCTCCAGTGACCAAACTGAATACTATTCTATTTCTCTTCTCACTTGCAGCTAACTTGGATTGGCATCTTCACCAGTTTGACGTGAAGAATGATTTCTTGCATAGTGATCTATCGGAGGAGGTATATATGGCTCCACCACCTGGTTTTCATCCGAATTCCTCACTCATGAGGTGTTAGATCGAGGAAGGCATTATATGGACTGAAACAATCACCCCGGGCTTGGTTCGGGGGTTCACCGTCGTAATGAAGAAATGTGGATACACTCAGAGCAATTCAGATCATACTGTATTTTTGAAATGTTGGGTTCAAGGTATCACATGCCTCATTATTTATGTTGATGACATAGTTATTACAGGAAATGATGTTGATGAGATTGACGAGTTGATTAGGAACCTTTTTTTGTGATAGGTAGTTGAGGAGAAACCTATTTCGAGAGTTCGAAATGAAGGATCTATATGGATGGTGAAGTAATTCCTCGAAGTGATCCTACAAAAACTCCTCTTTTCCGGTTTATTAGAAGCCTCCGTGACAAACCACATAACCATACATTATTCCACCGTACCAAAAAATTCCATTTGGTTCTCCCTTATTAAAGCAAGGTCAAACTTGCATGTGCCTCGTATTATTTTAACTGTCATCCGCTTAGCATCATGGAATGATAGTCTATCTTTATGATTCGATTTCAACCTTCATGCTTCTCTTTTAAGATGATTAGGATGAAACGCATGAGGCATAAATAATGGAGTGTGTGATATCACATTGAATATTCTGCAATGGTTTGTAGTTAAAGAAAGACGAACTGTCTGCCTGGTTGTACTTGTACATGACGTAAATAGCTGATCAACCCCTTTTATATGCACAATAATTGTGGATGTTGAAGTCGGGTCGGGTTATTATTATTACATCATTGTAGTTATTATTTGATGGGCATGATGAGAATTTTTTGGTAGATTTAAACCCTTATAGTTATGGCGGGCTTAAATCATCCTGAAGATGAATTCCAATGATGACTACGGTGAATAGTGTTTTTTTGGGTAAGTTACAGTTAATAGTGTGATATGAGACTGAACAAGGTGTTAATAAAGACTCAATTTTTTTTGAATAAATAAAACTTGTATTAAAATAAAAAAGTCTGTAGAGATTTACATATATACTTCAGTTACCTACAAAAAAAAAACATACATACTTCAGTTTATTCATAGGGCAAAAACTATTAACATCCCTATAAGCATATGGATCCCTGATCCAATAACATATTCCCGTATTAGTACCTAGTTACTTGTGTAAAAATAGTGTGTTTGAGTAGTGAGTCATATCTAACCTGAGGTTGATAAGGAACATACAACTTCTACCTCATAAGTCATGATATCATAGTCTTTGAGTAATAAAATTGTGAATATATAGTATTAGTTCTAAAACAAATTAGAACGAAATTTAATTTATTCTTATGGCAAAGAAATTATTTCCCACCGTAACATTGTAAAATTAAGGAAGGTATGCAAATTATGAAACCATATCACAAACAATAATTATTTCCAACCGTTGCATTGTTAATTTAAGGAAGATTACCAAATTATGGAAGCATATCACATTCACTAATAATTCGATGATTTGCTTTCTTATATATCGCACACATCACACATGGTCTAACCTACAATACATGTGATTTAACTAACCAAGATAATAACAAGAGATCAAATTCCATTATTGTTGTGACTGTGGAAGATCTCCCATTTATTACAATCTTCATTTTCTGGAACCATAATAGATTTTTTTGGTATATAGGGGAGGCACTAAAAGTCGTGCCAGTACAAAACTACTACAAAATCTCAGGGTGGATCATATAAAAAATGTCTCCAGGGGAGCTCCCCGTGGCCTTCTTGTGTTCGGCATCGGCTAGACCCAGTCATATATGCACCTGCTACTGCACGGAGGGGGAGTGCAGGATCACCTCAGCCCCTCCAGCTGACTAGATTCGGATATCCCAATCTTGTAGTGATAAGCTCAGCTTTGCATACCAGTCCGCATCCATATTCTCCACCCGCGGCGAATGGTAGAACTGTACCTCAATGAATTGTGCGGTTAGCTCGAGTATGCAATGATGGTATTGTGCCATTGGATCCTCATCCTCCTCAAGGTGGATCACGTCTAAGGCTAACCGGGAATCATTGTAACAAATCAACCTCCTAATTCCCTGTGCAGCAGCTTATTCTAGGCCACAAATGATAGCCCAAAGTTCAGTGTGGAGTACATTACTACTTCCAATCCTCTTGGAAAATCTCAATACTGGATGTCCCTCCTGATTCAGGATTACTCCACCAATGCCGCTTTGGAGGAGAATTGAGACACCGCCTCATCAGTTCGTAGGGAGTAGAGCTCCTCCCCTATCTCCTCCAAACTGGGTGCCTCGTTTCGAGGTTGTGTTGTATGCTGCAATCTGACTGTTTTGGGTTGATTTCCCTTAGAGTGGTTCACATATCTGTGTTTGTCTGCCAACTTCCTGCATTGTGGTTGGAAGACCTTATGAGTTTCTTTTGTAATAGCCTTGATTTTTGATATAATAGATTTTGATACTCCAAACTTCATCAAATTGTGAAGGATTGAAAGTATGCCCACACGGAAGAATGTTATATCACACTAAAGTTTGACAGCAATAACACACTAAAAATGTGTTGACAATATTTTATTTGCACATAGGTTGGTCCACACAATTTTATCATCAATCAAATATTGTCAATACATTTTTAGTGTATTATTCGTGTCAAACTTTAGTGTGATATAGCATTTCTCACCCATACATGTATGGCGTATTATGCTGTTATTTGGGTCAAATTAAGATTATTAGGATTTTGAATTTTGTTATAATTTTGTAGTAATTTGTTGATCCTAGTTATAATTCTTTAGAATCTTGTTATGAATGTTTATGAATGTAACCTAAACTCTATAATTCTTCTTTTAACATATAAATAAAGAGAAAAATTGAAATTATAAATGCATAATTAAATTATTTATAATTATATTCTAAATGATCTGACCATAAATAAAGGACTTATTTTTAGGGAATAATTGGAAAAGTAATCTCCGCGTAAATGTTATTTCGAAATGTAATCTCCTATTTCATTTTTGATTTACTTTTATTATTTTTTTACTTAAAAGGCATTAAAAGAAAAGAAAGAAAAGAAATAAAATACTAAAC
>JAOYMZ010000508.1:0-10096 GCA_025802335.1 Pinguicula primuliflora | reverse complement strand
GGAGAAGAAAATTTCTCCCGTGGAGTAGGGAATTTCCCGAACCACGTAAAATCGCCGTGTTCTTGTTCGATTCATACAAAACCAATACACTCATAATTTCAACATAAACATGCTTGCTGTTATGACTTGAATCTGCAGTTAAGTTCCCCCATTGCCACTTATCCTCCGAATTAGATAGATGTGGCACCCCTGATAGTTCACTTAGAAGCATTGCAAATTGTTGTATTTCTGTCTCATCGCATGCACTAGACCAGGTCCAGAACCATGTCCATGATCCTTGATGATATATTCCTTTATCAGCCAACAATATGTTTTTGTCTCCTGACATGAAAACAATTCTGGGAATCTTCTTGCAAAACTGTCAGCACCCCACCATTTATCCATCCAGAATTTGATTTGGCGTCCATTGCCAATTAATAACTGTAACTTTTCATGAAACCAGTCCTGATCCAAAACATGCTTCCTCAAGTCCTTCCACCAGATAGACTTATGTCTCTGTTGATTATCCCTCAAGAACTGTCTTTGACAATTTGGCTCTCCATACATAGAGAGTCTAAGGCTTCAATCCCTAGAGAATACTGGTCAACAAACATTTTGCAGCCCCATTTTGCTAGCAAAGCCACATTAAATTCCTTTAAATCTCGGACGCCAAGACCCCCAAGTTTTATAGGACAAGTTATCGTATCCCATTTCACCCAATGTATCTTTCTATTCCCTTGGCCTTGTTCACCCCATAAGAAACTTCGCATCAGTTTAGTTAGCTTTTCCACCACACCAGTTGGAGCTTTAAAAGTAGAGAAGTAGTACAAAGGTAGAGAGGAGAATACTGACTTGATTAGGATCACTCTCCCTTCTATAGATAAATATTTTTTCTCCCATCCTTTGACAGTTTTCTCCATCTGCTCTAATATTAAAATTGGTTACTAGTTCCGTCATTCTCAAAATGATTCCAGAATTGTTTCAATTTTAATTTCGACGACTTTAATGTATAAAAATTTAACTGCAGTACTATTAAATCAATTCAATTCACTTTTGAATGTCTACTAGGATAATACCCGTGGCTAAAACCACGGTCCGTAGTTTGAATATGATAAATTAAGACTACACAAATTATTTAGCTTGTTAAGAAACAATCAAAATAAATACTTAAGACTACACATTATTTAGTTTATTATGAAACAATCAAAATAGATACTTTTTTTTGGATAATTAATCAAAATAGATACTTATTCCTGAAATGTTCAGAATAATTTATGAATGTATCAAGCAAGCAAAGGTAGCCACACTTTTAGCCACCACTTTTGGAAGATAAGGGTTTGTGGTTTTGTACTTCACCGGAGTTGAGATCAAAGAGCGAATGTCAAATGATACTGCTAATAAGGATAAGATAGGAAGTCTCAACGATGTGATAAAATCTACTCAAATCTGCAGGAGAAAAATAAAACAGTATGCTGATTTATGAATTGAAGGGAGGGTCAAGCGTTCAAGAGTCAGAACCTGTATCTGCCCATGAATTATCTGCTCAAATCTGTAGGAGAAAAATAAAAACTGTATGCCGATTTATGAATTGAAGTGAGGGTCAAGCGTTCAAGAGTCAGAATCTGTATCCGCCCATGAATTGCCCAGACCTGTAAGGCTGTGTTTGGTATTCAGGACAAAAGAAATCTGATTTTGGGAAACTGTAGGAAAACTGTAGGAGTCCTTTTGCAATCCTGTTTGGTAACAACTGCGCTGCTGATGAAAATACTTTAACTGCTTGTTCGGTATCATAATTATTCGAAGGGATTAAACTAGGGTTTCGAAGAGAATCTATAATTTTTACCATTTTACCCTTATATTTTATCTAATCTTGACCATTCATTTAACTAAAATCTAATGGATGAGATTAATTAAAATAAAAATATAATTAAATCCTACATCTTCATCTTCTCCAAACTGGTGACACGATCCGTCCAAGATTACCGACATCACTTTGCTTTAAGACCTTCTGCAGCAAGAACTTCCAGTTCTCATCACTCCCCCATTACCGGAAAAATCGATGGGAAACTGTTCTCGAGAGCAGCCGCCGCTGCAGACGCAACATCCCGTTGCCCGAATCCGATGCCGACAAGAAAATCATGCTCGTCGTCGAACCGGTTCGTGACCCACAGCAGCAGCAGTTCCTTTAAGGTTATTCACCACCCGGTGGATGGGTTTTGGAAGGTGAAGTTGGTTATTGATCCCAAGGAGTTGGAGCAAATTATGTCGGAGGAAGTCGGTGCAGAGGCATTCATTTAGGAAACAAACATCAAAGAGGGTGCCGGCGTGCGAGGAGGCCGGTGATGACGGTGACGCTGCTGCTGACCTTGCAGTTGATCTTCCGAATTAGACCATGATTTTTCAGAGATGAAAGTGGGGAGTTTGTTTAATTTGGGATTTTGAGAGTTATTTCGTAATTGGATATTTCGGGTAATTCAGGGATTCTGCTAACCCTTCTCGCAGGAAGGATTAAAAATCGCGAGTTGTCCCCCAGTTGTCCCTGCTCGAACTGTAAACCTCGGTCAGTTGATTTTGAAAAACTTGGATACCAAATGGGTAGTTGACCGGCAAAAACCCAAAAACCCTTAGCAAATCCTGCCTAGCCTGGATACCAAACTGAGCCTGAGGAAAAAGAAGGAGACCGAAAATGGAATCGAAAACATATAATGAGTAAAAGACGATTGAAATGAATGGGAAGAAGGGGAACGATCCCTCCTATTCATGAAGAGGGAGAGGGATCTGATACGCTGTAATCCCAACAGAATCGGAATAAACTCTTCGAGATTGAGCCCAACAGCTTCGCGAGGGAAGGAGGATCTTCGATATTGAGTCTTCGTGAGGGATGAGGGATATGTTTAGCGGGGGAGAAGGGATTGCGCTGAAGGCGGAGGAGAAGGGATTGTGATGGGATTCTGATGGTTAGAGGTCTCCTGAAGAAAAACAATTTCGTCTGGTCTGACGCAGGGGCGGACCCTCCACACACACACACACACACACACACACACACACACACCCAAAAAAGTTAATAGTATATATACAAATTCATTTTTTATATCTTTTTTCATCTCCTTCCCTTCCTGCCGCTGAGGATTCTTCTCGTTCCCTTCAGCCAGCAGAGGATTCTTCTCGTTCCCTTTAACCAGCAGAGGATTTTTCATCTCCTTCCCTTCCTGGCGTTTCATTGTTGCCGACTTGCAATTCCTTTGTTGGCTTGTTGCCGTTCCTTTCAGACTACAAATACAACACAGTGTTCTCCTTCCCCTTAGGTTTGTTTGAATTAATTTAGGGTTTATATCATTCCTTCTAGTGTGAATTCCAGATTGGTTTTTGAGAAATTTGGGGATTTACAGATTGTTTAGATTGGATTTTATGAAAATTTGAGAATTTAGGGTTTATATCAATGACTGCAATTTTCTACCCAATTTGTTGATGCAATTTTATGATTTCATTGATAGTGTAGTTGTTGCAATAGTATAATGTAATTTTATGATTTCACAGATTCTGAGCAGAATAAATTCTGCTCATATGAATCTGCTCATATGAGCAGAAACTTATATGAGCAGAATTCTACTCGTTCTGCTCGTATGACCAGAATTCTGCTCATATGATTATGCAGTGTTATTATGCAGCGGTATCCCGCAGGGAATAATTGTAAATTTTAATATAATTATTTTGTATATTATTGTTTTTATATTATTAAAATATTTATACTTATTTTTATATATTTAAAAAAAATACATAACACAACGAAAGTGGGGGATCGTGACCCCATGCGAATAATTCTGGATCCGCCACTGGTCTGACGTGTGGACTAAATGTGTTGAAGTGTGCCGACCAAATTTAAGTTTGATGAGCTGGCGAAATTTTGAAATTTTTTGGGATTGAGCTATTTTTATATATAGATACTAAAATCTCTGATTGATTTGGGAAAGATACGTAGGAATACACATTTTTGCATATGATATTTTTATCTCCTCTATGATAACTTTTTGTTACCCTTTTTAATGAAGATTGAATGTTTGTGATCAATTTTGTGCAGCCAAATAGTAACTCAAAATTCCTTTATAGACCTAAGCTCAAGCCAAATTGAGTTTTAGAGTATACAACCTGAGAAAATATGAAAAACAAAATGATGTGGCATCCATTTCTCCAATTTTGACAATCTGTTGGCATAATATCTGAAAAAAGAAAATGCTTCTTGTACTACCCAATACGGTCGAAACTCATGGAAAAGACCAAACTACCACTCACCGATACTATGCTTAGTGTGAGAACAATTTTATCATTTTCCTCTTTTTCGATCTCGATTTTGTGTAGTATAGCTACAACCCCTCCTCGAAAAATGCCATAAATCATCCATTTTTGCCCAAAATTTCAATGGATACTAACAGCTCATAGGAGCAAAAGGATTGCAAATTATATCACTCTAATCTCTCATATTCAATCACTTTGTGTGACATTTTTCGACTCACACTCCGTTCTGCAAGTGGGACACGAAGAATGCGACGCGAGCCATTTCTGAATACACTGCACATGGAATCCATGCCTGCACTTATCCAGAAACATGATGTGCTCACCGACGGCGAAATCCGACAGGCAGATGATGCACTCCATCTCCGATCCGGTCATCCTCATCTCCTCCGAGAACGGCGTCGCCGATAGTACAGTCACCATCTCCGACTTCCGAGCTTCCATCTCCCGCTCGCGCCGTCGCCGGCAATGCTGCCGGATGAAGCAACGAACGACGACGTTCAGTGCAAGCGCGCAGATCAGGGCGCAGAGCAGGACGACAATGATTAGAACCGTGCCCGATTTGAAATCGTCGGAGCTTGAGTACGGCCACCACGGACATCTGTTCGCTTCACACGGGGGCGGCGGGGCGCGTGCCGGCGGTGTTACCGCCGCCGCTGATTCCAGGTAAAACACTCTCCTCATCCTCTTTCGAGTTTTATCCTCTATAAAACCGCCACGGGATGAAAGGATTTATAGAATCTGAGTCGGTAAATCGGCAGAAGGGGAAGGTTGTAACTCCTATGTGAAAATTCCTGTTGTGTTCCCCATGATTTGTGCGAGAAGCAAGGTGGTTTTGTTTCTGTGAGACGTCAGCCAAAATGAAAGGGTGGGGTAGGAAGGGTACTCAATACTCATGCTTTTGCTGCAGTTATATATAGACTGTGTTGTTGAGTAGTGCTACGATGGCAGTTGGCAGCTAAGATATAGAAAATAATATATATATCAGATTAGTTACATGATATACATCTATTGTCGATATATGTACGATATTCCTTGTATGTCAAAGACGTATTGGCACGTAAGATTATCGAGTGCACCAGATGGGATGGATAACTACTACAGTTAATGGAAATTAGTCACATTATATTCATAGCCTGCTAGAAGTTAAAACCCTGCACACTAAATAGCATTTGGCTGTGTGTGTATGGAAGAGACATTATGATGACTGTGGGTGAGGATCAATCAATACTCTTTATTGGTTCTCTGTTGTTTTGGGTCTGTGGATTCATGATTAATTCTTCTATTAGTCTATCATCCAATCACCTCCATTCATACGCTCGTTAGGCATAGGTTCGATGGTCTAGATACAGAATTGAATGCTCATGAATTCATCTCTGAAATAGAAGTCACCCATATATAGAATCATGTTGCATTAGTAGTGTGCTTTATGTAGTAGAGTTTGGTGTGCAATCAGTTAAAAGAAGTTGGAAATTTTGATGGTATTTATGCTTGTTCAAAGCTTGATACTCTAGAACTAATAGTATAGCAGTAATGTCTCAATTTGTGTTCTGTTCATTCCCTGCGTAGCCGGGCGGTGACGTGCACGATTTGTGGTGGTAAAAAGACAGAGAGCCAGCCGCAAGTCTTATTGATGCGTCGCTTTCATTCGGCCCGCAGGCAATTCAATATGATGAATCGCCGCAGGCGGACTTGTCTGTTGATGGCTGAGCCATAGAATTTTGTGGAGTTGTGTGGAATGTTGTGGAGAGCCATTAATGGGAAGAGATAACAATGGAATGGCAGGAAGGCAGGTTTTGTTGTGGATGTGGATATGGATATGGATGTGCGTGCTTATGTGATATGCATCCGATCCCAGTAAACTCGAACTCATTAGATACACAGAAAAAAAAAAGGAGTGTCCAATCCGACAACTTCTGAAAGGGACTGGATTTGTGGTGAGATTCTGCGAGTGGTCCGCAGAGTTTCCCTTTCTCATCGGCAACATTTATTCCCCAGTTGGTATTTAAGCGAGGTCGGAGTATACGTCGGAGTAGGTGTGGCGTTGGCAACCGAGATGTGAACTGCAATTATAGAGGAATGGTATAAAAAATTAAGTATAAAATAAAAAATGACATCGTTTTAGCCATTAAAAGTTGCAATCTTTATCGGCGACGTTTTTGCACCGGACCCCGTCCAGAGTACCTTATCTACATTACATCTATGATCTATCTTAAAGCAGTCGGTCAGAACTCCGAAGGCAGAAGTATTATTGGTTCTTTTAGTTCTATGGGCTGGGTTGTGGGTGGATTCATTCTCAACATTGTTTATGGGCTGTTTTGACACTGGACTGGAGTATTGATGAATAAACCTACATGTAGTCGAGGACATACTTATTCAGGGGCGGGCTCGGGCTATTTTGGGCTGCCCCCCATTTTTTTTTTTGAAAAATTATGACTTTAGGTCCAGTCCAGTACTCTAGTCCAGCTAGAAGATTCCAGTCAAGCCCAATCCTGCCCGAGGCCCGAGCGAAGTGTAATTACTGAAGAATAGAAGAAGTTGGATCAGAATTGGAAGACGGAAGTCAGAAATCAAGTGGGAATACCGGAAAGAACAGATTTTTTACCAAAAAGAACAATAGCCCTTGCCCTCCTTGCTGAATACTGCAGAATCGCATTTGAATACTGCAGAATCATGTTGTATCTTGTGGCTTCTTGTGATACTGCAGAATATTGTTGAATACTGCAGAATATTGTTGAATACTGCAGCCTGCAGGCTGTGGTATCGATTTCTTTCTTTCATTTTTTATGTCTTTCTTTCAACTGAAGCATATTGGGTTGGGTTGGTGAATTTATTTCAATTGAAAGTGTGGGGTTGGTGAATTGAAAGATGTTGGATTGGTTCCATTTTCTTATGTTTCTTTCAATGGAAACCTAAAAAATTTCGGAATTTATTATGGTTTATTCATAAATGTTGTTTTTTAATAGTTCCGTGCTTTCATTTGTCCTTAGTAATGTAGTAGTAAAGATTTGTTGAGTAGTAAATTAATTTGTTCATATTCACAATTAGGTTGTGTTTAGCGTGATCTTATAAGTCACCTTATCAGTCAATTCTGCCTTATAAAATATTGTCTTTTTATGTCATTTTACGAAAATCAGTCACCTTATCAGGTAAATTTGCGAAACAAGTCTAATCAAATCAGTCACCTTATCAGTCCACATTATCTGTCACTGCATCAGTCCACATTATCAGTCACCTCATCAGTCACCTTATCAGTCATCAGTCATCTTATCAATCACCAGCCACCTTATCAGTCATCAGTCACCTTATCAGTCAAATTTGCTAAACACAGCCTTAGGCTTATCTAGTGTTAATTTAAGGAGTTTTTTTTTGGAATTTGGAATTTTCAAAAAAAAAATCAATATTTTTGAAATTTTTACATCGAATAAATTTATAAACCAATCTTAAATTTGACGAAACGGAAATATAAGAATTTTGGATACCGTAGGGTTGCTCTTAAAAGAAGTAATTTCAACAAAGAGTCTACTCATAAAATTCAAAAGCAATAAACAAAAATATTTACTAGAGGAGAACGCCGTCAAATAAAAAAAAATTCAAATATAAGGTGTTACGAATTTCAATACCATTTCTATATAACAATATAAATCGGAATTCTTTGACCAAAAATCTGTTGAACCACATCAATACTTTGGCAACTATTAAATTTGAGTTCCATCATGAAAATCCAAAAGTATACCGCCCCCGGCTCGTATTGCAGTCTCATGTAGAAAAGGAATAAAACTAATATGGAATCTGGATATAGTTTAGAGCATTATTATAACTACAATAGATTAATTAATACAGATTCCAGCTCGACTTTACAAAAGGAAGTTCACCGATGGCAGAAGCCAGAAATGTTTCCTCTATGGCAAAAGGAAGTTCACTAAGCTGACATTCATTAAGTTCAGTCTGTCCCTCAAACCTAATTAAATAAAGTTCAAACCTCATAAGTAGTAACAGTGACTCCCGTGGTATGGATTTCGACTTTTTTTCCCACGTTACTCCTTGTGTTTTTTAATAAAAAATTGAATAACATATAATTATTTTTATTATTATAATAATAATTTTTTATCTCTCGTATAATTTAAAATTTCCGACAAATCGATTATCATTTGCTGAAAATGGAGTTGATCATAATTATTAGCTCGTCTTGCGCTTCCATATAGTTTCAACGAAAATTAATATTACAATAATATTTTAATAATTTTTTCATCTCTCGTATAATCGAAAATTAAAACATCAACCCAAATTCTAAAAATAAAAAATACTAAACTTTATTTAACGATAACAATTAATATTATGCTGGATTCGCCGCCGAAAAACTAAAATCCTAAATGATGAACCAAATTTTAAAAATAAAAAAATGTTAAACTTTATTTAACGGCGACAATTAATACTACGGCAGCTTCGCTCCGCAAAACTAAAACTTTAAATGATGAAACCAAAATCTAAAAAACCAAAATGATAAACTTAATTTAACGATAATAATTAATATTACGACGATTTCGACGCCGAAAAACAAAAATTCTAAATTATAAATCCAAATTCAAAAAATACAAAATACTAAACTTTATTTAACGACAAAAATAAACAGCGGGTCAAATTGTATGTAAGACGCGATTTTTGAATTAAAAAAATAATTTAATAACAAAAATTCGAAATTATAGGAAGTCGTATATTAAATTGAAGCGCGCGACATGCTGATAATTATGATAACTTTCATTTCTGCAAATGATGAACGATTTGCAAGATGAAAAATTTATTAAAAAATAATAAAAATAATTATATATTATTCAATTTATTTGTAAAAAATGTCAAATCCCTCGACCGCTAAGAAGAAAGAAGTGTGGGGGAAAAATTATTTAAAACATGGCACGGAATAACGGTGCGACAGCCGTGTAGCAGAAGTAACAATAAAAAAAGACATCATGCCGACAGATGGATACATATCATCCCTTTAAATCCATGCATCAATTTCAAGAAGATGGCATGAAGCATGCATTAGGTATTAAAGACACATGTAAAAACATGACCTACCACTTTAACAATGAAGTTTACTAATTGGTAGAAAATTAAGTTACTTTATCCTCCGGTCTCCACTTTGACAGACAAGCCTACAGACTCGCGAGAGTATTTTTGTACACCATCCATATAAAGTGGTGTACAAAATCAACGTTTTGATTGATTGAAATTTAGGATAATCCAACCACTATTTAATCATAATTTTCTCTTTTCTCCTTAATCCACCACATTTAACCATGCATTTTAGTTATTCTTTGTATCACAATTCAATATACCCAGTTTTAATCCTAAAATAAATAAAATAAACCTTAAAATAAATAAAATGAGATTAATATTACGGCGGTTTCGCCGCCAAAAAACTAAAACCTTATCTTATAAACCCAAGGAGATAAATGCAATAAATTATAAACTTTATAAATACTAAAATCAACAAATTTACAGGATTAATATTACGGCGGCTTCGCTGCCGAAAAACTAAAACCCTATCCTATAAATCAAAATGGCTAAATGCTATAAATTATAAATTTTATAAACACTACAAATGTACAAACTTACTGGAGTTAAAGAGTGGTGGGTTAAAGAGCAGAAAGAAAAAAACCATAATTAAATGATGATGAGCCCAATCTAAATTTCAACCAATCAAAATGTTGAAATTTTGAACCAACATGTTTGGTGTGGTGGTTGAACACCTCATCCCTTAAGCATGAGGTTGGGAGTTCGATTCCCACCCATGTGAATGGAGAGAAATATTTGGCCAGTCCTTTAC
>JAOYMZ010000507.1:0-25652 GCA_025802335.1 Pinguicula primuliflora | reverse complement strand
AGAGAAAGTTTGAACAACCCATTGCGGCTTGTGTAGCCGAGTGGGAGCTGTTAGGATGCGGCTTGTGTAGCCAAGTGGGAGCTGTAAGACAAATACGTTATTACGTTAAACAGTACGGCTTATGTAACCGAGTGAGAGTTGTTGGACATTAACGTAATTATGGCACAATATAATTAAGGATTAAGTTGCAATTAATATGTTTAATTGTAATTTAGATAATCATTATATATATTTTTTGGTAATTAGATAATTATTATATTAAATGAGCTTTGACCCATATTGGCCCATGTCTATTCCTATAAATAAGGAGACTAACATTATCCTAACGCTTAAGTCATTACTCTGTTCTCATGTGTTGAGAACCTAGTTTTTATATTTCTCTCAAAGTGCTGTTTCATCATCTCGGAAGGAGAGTCTTGAGTTGTGGAGTACCACCGGGACTCTGGTAGCCCCATTTGTAGATCTGTTCAACTGGAATATTACGATCCACCACGCTTATGCTATAAATGTACGATTTTGTATTCATATTTAATTATCAGATCTGTTCTGATATTTAGGAGTCAATCCTACAGTAATTAGCTCACAACGGAAACCCAATTAGCTCACCATCCACAACCGATGCCAATTAGCTTCACTAAGGCATAGTAGCAGAAGACGACATCCGAGCAGTCCTTGCAACAAAGGCGATCTGCAAGGTGAGGGATTCGATTCTTCTACTTCCAGTCTAGTCCAAAAAGCAATCCCAAAAATAAAAAAAGGTCGATTTTTAGCATTCAGATCCTCTAAACGGTTGAAACTCCAACAAAAATAGAATCGCGAATTTCCGTTGAAGACAAAGAAGTGATTCCGGCGAATTTGGGTTGAGTTTGAAAGAAGTGATTCCGGCAAATTTTGTTTGAAGACAGAGATTTGCTGATATTAATCCATCTACGTTAGTTGCAGTGTCTTTTTAAAAAATGATATAAGGCACCCCGGGACCTATGACACCCCCCTCTCACATTCCTAAATAGGGAGACCCCACATACATCAACATGTGTGTATGTGCTTTCCCACATAGTGTGAGTGGGGTGTGTGTGGGGGCATACACTTGTGGATGCCTTATAGTGAAACTCTATCTTTTTAGATTATGGACAATTTTTTTGTTGTTGTCATGTAGTCACATGAAAACTTAAAAGATGACATGATTTTAAAAAAAAAAATGAATTTCATCCCTACAATTATCTCTAAAATATAAGGGTGGAGGTAAAGGTATTCTAGGGAATATTTTGGGTGTTATAAAACTTCCCATATTTATATATAGAATTTTTTTTAGCAAAGGAACGATATAATTTTATAAATATAAAAAACGTTATTTTCAAACCGAAAAATAAATGAGCAATAACTGCACAAAATTTGGTATATGGATTTGGTACGCACAAAATTTGTTTGCACAATGGTACACAATATTGTAATTCCGGCTACGATTATCAAAATTGGTCACACTGTTAGAAAGCTTATTCATAAGAAATCAAAATCCACATATTTCGACACAATTTAAAAGATTTTATCGGCGGTAATTTCGTTTCACTTTTTTCTTTTGATTTAAGTAGTCATTTATTAGGGTTTAAAAAATTCAAACATGAACTTTTGGTGTCTTATGTATAAGATTTCCAATAGTGTGAACGATTCTGGCGATAAATTTTGATATTGTCCATCATTATTTATGTATATATGGAGAGAGAGAATAATCTTCTTGTCCTCAGCACCTATATACCCAGCCATAGCCTTATTTCCCTAACTCCTGTTTCAACCGCACAATATTTATGAGACACAAAATGATTCATTTTACGACCATATTATAATGATAATCTTTGCTTGAAATCATGCTTTTATATGTGCTTTTGTATTATTTTACTTGTTTTCTTCTTATTCTATGTTTAGA
Organism: Pinguicula primuliflora; assembly: GCA_025802335.1. NCBI lineage: Eukaryota > Viridiplantae > Streptophyta > Magnoliopsida > Lamiales > Lentibulariaceae > Pinguicula > Pinguicula primuliflora. Next base: position 23,731 of record JAOYMZ010000507.1, on the reverse strand, counting down.
GTCCAAGTTTGTATTAATGAAGAAAAAAATGCCCAAAAGGAGGAAAATAAAGGTTCACCCATTTAAAGGAGAAGCTTCTCCAAGAAACTTTAACCAAATCTCACTAGAAGACGAAAAAAGGGATTGAGAACCTTATCCATATCTCTCCCTCAAGCCACACATGGGGGGATTCTCTTTCCTCTTTCCCCCAACATTACACCCGACTTATACATCCAAAGAAGAGGAAAATTGGCCAGAAAGGTTATGGAGGAGACCGATGGACGACCAAGCCACGACGGCGGACATCGTCTTTATGACGGTGGACGGCGACGGGCAACGGCAACGCTAAGCTTGAGGGAGACCTAGATTTGAAAGATTTCTCACCTTTGCATCCAATGTGACCTTCTTCTTCTGAATTAGCTGTTCTTGTCTATTTTGCTTTGTTTATTGTAGATTTTATTATGTCTAGTTAATTTTGTTATGGGTATGGGCAATTAGCCCTAGAACTTTTGATGTGAACCTGGATTATGCTTCTTAATGCTTATTTGGTGTTTTCTTTATGTTTGGTGGATTGATTGAATGGATTATTGCTAGTTGACTATAGGAGTTGGGAATTTGAGTTATGTCACAATTAGAACCTCTTTTGGGAGGATTTGATTATGATTTACTTAAACCAAGTAAATCACTACTTAGTTGTCTAGGGATGATTCTCCAATTGCTCAAGAGGCTAAAATTAAACTCACTATTAAAATTAAAGTAACATTAAGTTAGTTGCATGATTAGGTTTGCGGACAAGGGATAGGCTAGTGCCAAACACCCATATTTATCTCATATTTTATTTCACTTTCATTTAGTTGCTTTAATTAGTATTTAGAACAACTCAAACGACATATATTTTGATGATATAGTTTAGCACTTCAAAATTCACTTGTCACTCATCCCACACCAAATCCTTCGAGAATCGACTCGGGACATCTCTACTCTCTATACGAGCTTAGAGTTGTCTTGAAATTATAAATGTAAATTTGAGAGAATTGTGCCAAGCATTTAATTCACATCAAATTTTGGAACTGTTGTCGGGGATTTGGTTCGATTTTATGACTTGTGTTTACTTATTTGCTTAACTATATTCCTTTTCTATCTTTCTTTCTTTTAATTATATATTTGTTTGTTGATTTTCTTTCTATTTCACTTTATTTTTAACTTGTTGATTTTTTTTCTTGTGTTTGTATTGTTTGAAAGGTAGTAGGCACAAGGAGAGATGAATTATCCAACATGGAGACCACAAGACATGTGGTATGCTCAAGACCATCAGCAAAGCTTTTATTCATCCTTTGAGGACTAACTCCGAGCCATTGAGGATCGAAACCAAACCCTTTAGGATCTAGTCTAAGCCAATGAGGTTACACTTGGAGCCATGTCGGATATGGTTATAGAGATGGCTCAATCATCAAGAATTTGTGAAGCTCAAATGGAGGAGCCACCTAAGGAAGTGAGTAAGGAGGAGGATGCGTTGCCCAACTACACTGAGGTGATCCCAAAAGAATTTTGCCAAGGTTGCATTTTGAGGAGTGAGGCCTTGATGCATGAGGTGAAGTTACTTGCCCTTACACTATCGAAAATGCAATTGCAAAGCTCCAAAAGACGGGAGGAGCAAGTGGTCCGAGAGTATGAGCACCAAGAATTCTTGCAACATTTGATGGACACCCATGAAGAGCAAGTGGAATCACTTGTTGCCACCATTCAAGGGATGGAGCTCAAACTAGAATTATTGGCCAAAGAGTTATCCACTCTATGAGAGGGTAAGGGGCCAAGCACACCCACTGAGGCAAGGAATAATGTTGATGAGTCTCATGGGAGTAAACTTCCATTTCATTCTCATGATGAACCTCGAGAGATGGATGACATGGATGCATGGAATAATGAAGGTGAATGGGAAGTTGAAGGAATGATATATATTTATTTTGTGTCTCCTTCGGAGATGGACAAGGAAGAAGTGCAATACAACGTAAAATTAGCACCTACACCTATCCCATGTCCTACCAAGAAGACCCCTATTATCGAAGAAGTTATGAAGATTGAGCAAGTCCTCGACGAGTTGGAAAAGGGTGCAAACTCAACTTTGGTGAGAGAAGCAAGAAGGAAGCCTCATTGTGCATCATCTCTTATGGCTTTACTACAAAGAAGAAAGACCTTAGTGTTCATGAAGACTTGGGCATGATGAACACCGTGCACTATCTCCCCACTAAGATGCCAGATTCGGGAAGCCTAACATTGAGCATTACCTTTGGTAGAGGATGGATGGTGAGGTCTATCATTGATACCGGCACCAGAGTGAACTCTATCAAGAGTTGGGATTGCGCAGTAGGCCACCACCAAGAGAGTTGAACTCGGAGATAACTCAATTCGAGAGGCGAGAGGGATCACTGAAGATGTGTTGGTATGGGTAGGAGAGCTTGTTTACCTAGTGGACTTTCTAGTCATTGATGTTGAAGACTCCTCCAATAAATCCAACAAGCACTCCATCATACTTGGAAGGCCATTCCTAGCAACGGGAAAGGGCGTTCTTGATATGGTCCGAGGGATTTTGAAGCTCCAAGTGCAAGACAAGGAAATTAAATTCAAGATTTTTAAGCCTTTTAAGAAGGCACTTGCAAGAGAAGGATGTGCAAAAGTGATCACCAAGAAGGTCAAGGTCATGGAAGTGGTGCACACTAAAGTAGATCCCTTTGAGGGACTATTGGCTTGGAAGTCATGGATCTCACCACTTGCCATTGAGAAGAGGAAAGAAGATGAGGAGAAGCTGAGGGAGGTTGCCCTTCAAGATGTCATTGTGGAGACAAGCCCACTAGCGAGCAGAGGTATGATCTTTTACCCCGGTTTACATGTTGATCTAACTCCATCTTTTTGTGCAGCTACTCGCATGGGTCATTCATAGTGTTCCAAGTCCTTGAAGAAGGGCTTGTTGAGCTTTTGAATCACAAGGCCACGGAGGCCTTCAAAATAAAGGCGGATAGCATGAGGCCGATCATTGGGTACTCGAGAGGGAACAATGCTACATGGGATCCAGGCTCGAGCATGACCTAGACGGGTAATCTCTTTTCTTTGTATGCCTTTCACCTTGTTTGCTTATGTATGATTTTTTGTTTGTTATTAATTTCGTGCCTTAGACTTATTCAACACACGGGGACGTAATGTTGTTTAGGGTTGGGATAGGAAAGCACATTTGGGCATGACCTTTTTTAATTTCATGCACTTTCTATGTGATTTTATGTCTTTTAGGTAGTTTTTAAAGTAGATTTTTTTAAAAAAACTTCATTAAATTTTTCGTTTTTAGCATCTTGATGCTAGAGCTCTTTGATAAAAATTTGACTAATCTTGGTAGAGGACTTATTTTTGGCAAATATACTACTTGCACCCTTGAGTTTTTACTACTATTTTGGCATCTTTGCTTTGAGTGTCTATTTCGAGCCAAACACTTGACACACTAGGCTGTGGCTTGTTTGGAGAGTCTACATGTAGGGCTAAGGATCTAACCTAGATTTGAGTGCACTTATTTTCTAACTCTTGTACATTACATACTTGTGTGTGGGAAGGGAGAGAAACAGACTCTTGCTGGCATTGATTGTAGGAAATTGATAATTTATTGCTTAGAATCTCTTATCTTCTATTCTATTTGATAACCCTTATACCATTGAAATTTTGATCACTTGAAAATTTTCTCAAAATAGGGTTGAGTGATGAAATGTCACTCGCTTTTGCTTTCATCTTGTGATCTTTCAAAATAGGGAGGTCAAAACTTTTGTAAATGCTTTTTGCTCTTAGAAAAATTGTCTCCTTGTTAATTTGCAAAATTGTTACCTCCTCATTTTAAGGAGAAGAATGCTGAAAAAGAAAGAAAATAATTGTGGAGCTTGAGCCTTAGCAAAAATTTGTTATTCATCTTTATGACCCCCGAAAAATAATTAGAGTTGAGCTTGTATTCACCTTTGAGAAAGAGATTTCTTTACTTTTAAAAGTATCTATCTTTCTTTCAATGCTTGCGTAGAGCACCGTTACTATAACATCCAAACATTCTTATGAGTGTACATTATGTCTTCCTCCAACTCTACCAAGAGAGAAACCTTATCCTAAAAACTTACCTATTAAGAGAGGGTAGAGTTGAGACTTAAATCTTAGGAGAGGTCTAGATCCTTGCATGTCGAAAGGTTGTGGTATAATTGGTGGCCTAGTTTGCACACAATTCATGGCTTGTAATGTCATGATAAGTAGTCCGGAATAGAGGTTAGAACTTTTGGATTGTGCTACTTGTTGATGCCGCAATTTGTTCCTTGACACATCATATTTACTTGCATCACTTAAGATGTATCCTAATTGACTTGGCATGTTGTGCTTAACTTAAAGCACCTTAATGTGTTTTGTGTGATTTTGCTTGATGTTTTGCTTGAGGACAAGCAAATGATAGGGTTAGGGTAGTTGATGAGTCACAAAATGACTCATTTTACGGCCATCTTATAGTGATAATCTTTGCTTAAAATCATGCTTTTATATGTGCTTTTGTATTATTTTACTTGTTTTCTTCTTATTCTATGTTTAGGGTCCAAGTTTGTATTAATGAAGAAGAAAGGCCCAAAAGGAAGAAAATAAAGGCCCAAACCCATTTAAAGGAGAAACTTCTCCAAAAAGGTTTGACTAAGGCTGTGTTTAGTAAATCTAACTGATAAGGTGACTGATGACTGATAAGGTGACTGGTGACTGATAAGGTGACTGATGAGTGATAAGGTGACTGATGAGGTGACTGATAAGGTGACTGATTTGACTAGACTTGTTTCGCAAATTTACCTAATAAGGTGACTGATTTTCGTAAAATGACATAAAAGGACATTATGTTATATTGTTATTGTAATTTTTAATAATATTCTATATCACAATTATTATTAAAAAAATGTTATTAGTTTTAATAATTCTAATTTATTATTTAAATAAATAGTTATTATTTTAAATATTAACAATAAAATTTAGAACAATCAAAATAATAGACGTGTAGGTATATAAAGTCAAGGGCAAAATTGGAATGAAAGACTTATAAGTCATCTTATTTTGTAATCAGACTGAAAAAATGACTTTTCAAATTAGTCACCTTATAAGTCATAAGGGGTGCACCTTCATGTAACAGACTTATTTTGTCAATTTGACTTATAAGGCAAAATTGACTAATAAGGTGACTTATAAGGCGACGCTAAACACAGCCTAAGTCTCATTAAAAGACAAAAAAGTACTTAGAACCTTATCCATTATCTCTCCGTCAATCCACACATGGGAGGACTCTCTTTCCTCTTTCCCCCAACATTACACACAACTTATACACCCAAAAAAAAGAGGAAAATTGGCCGGAAAAGCTAGGGAGGAGCACCGGCGGACAACCAAGCCATGGCGGCGGATGACGTCTTCACGGTGGTGGACGACGACGGGCAGTGGCAACGCTAGGCTTGAGGGAGACCTAAATTTGAATGATTTCTCACATTTGCATCCAATGGGACCTTCTTCTTCTCCTTTAATTGTTCTTGTCTATTTTATTTTGTTTATTTTAGATTTTATTATATCTAGTTAATTATGTTATGGGTATGGGCAATTAGCCCGAGAACTTGTATTGTGGACCATGAATTATGCTTCTTAATGCTTATTTGGTACTTCCTTTATATTTGGTGGATTGATTGAATGAATAATTGCTAGTTGACTATATAGGAGTTGAGAATTTGGGTTAGGTCACAATTAAAACATCTTTTGGGAGGGTTTGATTGAGATTTAACTAAACCAAGTAAATCACTACTTAGTTGTTTAAGGATGATTCATTAATTGATCAGGACACTAGAATTAGACTCATCATTCAAATGCAAAGTAACATTATGTTGGGAGTATGATTAGGTTTGCGCACAAGGGATAGGCTAGTGTCTAAGACCAATCTTTATCTGGTATTTTATTTTACTTTCATTTAGTTGCTTTAATTAATATTTAGACCATAACTTGAAGAAATTTGGGACGACAGCTTAGGATAATCTGTGACGACAATTTATGGAATGTGGAATTCACGTCTTAAATCTGGATTTTGGATTTTGGTTGGCGTCTTTGCCAGAATTAATCCCACCGGTTGGAGATGGTGAATGAAGAAATCTATGATAATTTTGATTTAATGAATGTTTAAAACGCAACCGTCGGATCATCAAATCGACGGCTGCGATTAGTTTTTAGGTATATAGGGGTATATAAGTGCCGCAGATATAGAAGATTACTCTCTCTAAATATTTTATTTGTGATAAAAATTGAATTTTATATGTGGTTATCTTTTGTTTATCTAAAAAGTATTGGTCTATATGGAAGCGTAGCTGTGCATATAATGTCCATGTGTCACAGTCACACCGATGATATTCCGGCACGCGAGCTGAGTGCGAAAGTGACTTGTTGACGGAAGGAGGGGGAGCAGAGGCTGGGCTTGTGCTGTGATTGGGGTCTAAAATTTGCAATGTGTCGACCAGGACGATCCGGAGACCAATCACAAAAAATGTGGGGCCCCATCGGCCGGCGCGTGCTAGGCTAGGCTAAAATAGGATGCAGATTGCAGGGAATTGGATTGGACCTCCTCGAGAATTGATACGGAAATTAAATAATTGAAAATTAATTGTTTTTATTTTTTGAAAAAATAAATGCTTAACAACATCTCACTATATTAAAAGAGCTGGTGAAACGACATGGGCATGTGTGTGCTCTTACAAATTATCAATAGTTGCGTCGTTTCGTTTGCCACATCATTTTCTCGTTGCACCTTGTTACATGCGACTATTTGATTTTTTGTAATAAATAAATATTTTATTGCTTGAAAAAATTGCATCAATAGCTGCATTAGCAACTACCTATTCGTTTTGCAAGTTCCCCTATCTCTAAATTTCATTTGAATTAATGTATCTAGGTATTTCTCGGGCAACTCAACTCCGAGTCCTTGCGCGAGAAATATTATTTCTCAGGCTTCCTCTACTAAATCAAGTTTAGCTTCATGTTGTGTCGTGCTTGCATTTTCACACACTTGCATTTTTGTAGTTGATGGTTTCTGCCTATGCTGACGCATCTTCTCAATTCGACGTTCCCAACATTCTCATGCCTTTTTCCAAGTTTTCGGTTGGTTCCATTGGCTTCGATTGAGTTTGCGATTTCACCCTTTTTATTATAAAGTTAATTATTTTATTACTATTTAAAAAAATATCTTTCCTACTTTTTCTACAATCTTAAATACTCGTCAAATCGGTTATCGTCTGTCGAAACGGATGTCACCATAATTATCAGCGCGTCATGCGCTTCAATATGCAATGTGACTTGATATAATTTCGGTGCAGTTAAAATTGTTTCTGGTTTCCGATCGGTTACGTTGGCTTCGGTGAGTTCGCGATTTTCCCCCCATTTTGATAAAGTTAATTATTTTATTGCTATTTTAAAAAAAAATCTTTGCTACATTTTCTATAATCTTGAATATTTGATGAATCTCTCATCTTTTGTTGAAACTGAAGTCGCATAGTTATCAGCGCATCAAACCCTTCAACATGACTTCGACTTGATATAATTTCGATGTCATTATTATTTAATTATTTTTCTTATTTTAGTTAATTTTTAGTTTTTTACCAGTTACTTTTTTTTATATTTTTTTTCTGCACTTTGTATTATTTAATTAGCAACAACTCGACCGTATTATACAATGTTATGAGGTGGGCCAAAATTCTTATTCCCCATATGTTTTTTTTTTTTTTGCTAATGGATCCATTCTCCTATGACTTCCTCCATAGTTGTTGAAGATAATAAAGTATTCGAGAAAGTTTTGGGCTGATCCTGGTCAGTCAGGGGTCACCCAACATTTATGCGACCTAGGTGCCCGTATAAATGGCCAAAATGGATATTCAAACAGAACAAAAGACTATCATCCATAGTCTAGGCGGCCGCCTTATTGAATAAAGAATAAATACCTGTGCCGCATGCGACATAGAATCCATGTTGTGTCACTAGCCAAACACAAATACATAGCTCTTCCAAGACTTGGCAGTCACCTAACTAGTTTAGGTGGATTTATATGTTGGGAGTTTGGCCGCGCTGCTTAAATATCATCAAAGCGACCATTTAAACCGTTTATAAAAGCATCTAGCGGATTTTCGACTTCTTAACAGCCCATTAATCAGCCAACTATTTGTAGAATAAGAATAAATAGTATACGGCTCGAAATATAAGGACAAAGTAAATTGTCCATGGAAATGAGGTCACATCACATCTTCTTCCCCTCCCAATAATTGCCTTCCCACCACGCCTTTCCGACAGTCATGATTTTGTTTCTCCATCCCTTCACCCAAATCTTCCTGCTTGCACTACCCGCCCAGTCCAAACGCAATTCCAGTCAGCGGGCATGTCGGATCCCAGTGCTATTGCATTTCATCTGGTGATTTTTATTTATGGGGTTGTCGCAAAACATTGAAAAATAGGAACTTTCGAACAATTTAATGTATTTTAATAATAACTATGATCCAATATCATTTACACTAAATTATAAATTCCCTTATCTGCACGATTATGTCACAAATAATTGCAGCAAAGCTAGGATTAAGTGCACAACTTTATATGTAAAATTATACTCAAAACTATATGTATATAAAAAAAAAATTAAGCTATACTCAACACTATATGTATATGTATATATAAGAAGGATTATCTGCAGAGCTTTATATGTATAACTCTGTACTCAATTCACATTTTTCATCATCCGTCGACGAAATTGATTGCAATATTGGAAAGACCATGTGTATGAGATCAAACGCCTAATGTTCCGGTGCTGTTCTGGCGACTTCATCATCAGGAATTTCGAAAATTCTTTCTCATTGGATTAAGTAGTCCTTAATAAGTTTTTAGAAATTTCCGACGACGAAGTCACTGAGACCGCACCAAAACAAAGAATTTTTGATATCTTATTCATCATATTTCCAAAGACAAAACCAATTTCGACATATAGCGAAAAATATGAATCGGAGTACAAGTTGAGCATATAACCATTGTACACATATCTTCTCTCTGTCACTATATAGGATTAATGTACAATTTAGTGAACCAAAAGCTGTAATAGTGTTTGGCGTTACATAGCCGGCCCAAACCCCGCCTATTCCACAGCGTACTGTCCAGACAGGGCAGACGAAGCCTTCTTAACAAGAAGCTCTGAAAAAGCTGAAAAAATTCTCTATAACTCCGACAACACAGATACACAATACTCCGACAAAGAATCTCCAACACCTCTCTCCATACGGTACACGATAAAAACCCAAACACCAATCACACAGACAGACACATAGTCAGTCAAGAGGAGCGAGCCAAGGAAGAAATGGCGACGGCAATAACAACAGTTGAGAAAAAGCCGGCAAAGAACGGACAACCAGGAGGCGGCGCACCACCGCCGGAGCCGGAGCACCTCCCCTGCCCGCGGTGTGATTCCACAAACACAAAGTTCTGCTACTACAACAACTACAACTACTCACAGCCAAGACACTTCTGCAAGGCATGCCGGAGATACTGGACGCACGGAGGAACACTGCGCGACATACCCGTTGGAGGCGGGACACGGAAGAACGCAAAACGCTGCCGCACCGCCACCACCACCACACCCGCCGTCGGGGCTGGCGTCTTCTCCCCGGCGCATCACGATTTCCGTCACCTGTCGTCGTCTCCGGTTCTCGTCCCGATGTCCGGCGACCGTGGCGGATCCACGGCTTTCCACCACACCGATGGGAAGGTGGCCGGGAGCTTTACTTCGCTACTGAGCAACACTCACGGTCCCGGGCTTCTGGCGCTCGGCGGGTTCGGGCTGGACGATGTCGGGTTCGGACTGGGGAGGGCGGTCTGGCCGTTTTATGGGGTGGTGGAAGGTGGCCACCATGCCGGTGGAGACGGCGGTGGCCCGACGGCGGCGGTGCACGGGTGGCAGCTGGATAATGGAGAGAGCGGCTTCGTCGGAGGAGATTGCTTTGCTTGGCCGGATCTTGCTATCTCCACGCCGGGAACACTTCTGAAATGAATGTTTGTTTTCAGTTACGGAGTAAATCGGGATCGTCCGTTGGGACAATACATACCATGTTTTCTACGGCCTAGATTTGGATTAGATCTATGTTTATGCTACTTTGCTTGCATCGTTTCATTACATGTATGCAAGGGCAATTCCCAGTTCTTTCATCTCCTTGTTAATTGTTGTTGGGCAATGTGTGTTTCAAATATGGAAAATGACTCCAAGAATCAGCATATCTTTCGTTTTAAATTAAAATAGGAGAGTTTGCACGAGCATCATGTTTCAATCTTAAGTCAAGCGTATGAATTTGCAATTCTATCACTTACCAACTAGCAAACCATGAATAAATATACAATGATTCATATTTTTTGAATTAACTACTAGAGTATCTTAGAAATTTAGAGACTGTCTTAGGTTCCTTTTGTACATTCAAATACTGTGGATGCCATAACCATAATATCATGTACTCACCCATTTTCTTGGTTGGAAGGAGCTTGATTGACTGATAGTTTTGGGGAGGAAAACACTAGAAAGTGGTATGCAATTGCCTTAATAGATTTTCCAGCACTTCCAATGTTGAGTTTATGTTCAGTTGTGGAGGATGCCTACTTAAACTTTGTCTTGCATAGAGGAATATCCTGGCACCCAACATTTAAACTTCCTGGCTTATAGCTAGTGCAGCCAGTCTGCTTAATCCGCAGAATACCTTTCAGCAGCATGGTTTCTGCATGGTTTATTGTAGCATAGCTTGTTGGATGAGGTCAAGAAATGGCTACAAGCATGATCTAGGAAGTGGTCCAAACTGCTGCTGAACTTGGACTTAGTCATAACATTCTGTTTTTAGGCACCATTAGTAGTGCTATTAGTGGTTGTTTGTCTCCTTGTTTTTCTGTTTTCAGTTTTTGTGCAGGCCTATATATATGGCTCTCTTTTACTCAATGAAATCAAGCTTTTATAGCTACAACATCTTGCTGCTCCAAGTTTATATCGCTACATATACATTTTCAAACCGATCACTTGTTACAAACCGTGGTATCGGAGCCTACTTACATCATATTTCTCTACATATCTACTTCTCGGATCCATGGCTGAAGGAAACAGTTTTCTCAGCATCCCTAAATTTGATAGAGACTATGCACATTGGTCTCTATTGATGGAGAATTTGCTCATAACAAAGAAGTACTGGAGTGTTGTTGAGGATGGATTTGAGGAGCCTGATAAACTTGAAATTCCAACAAAGAAGCAGAAACGAGTTGCAGATGAGCTCAGGTTGAAGGATCTGCATGCTATGAATTATCTATTTCAGTCCATCGACAAGAACATTCTCAAAACCTTCACCCATAAATCTACATCAAAGGAGTTATGGGACTCTATGAAGTGCAAATATCAAGGAAATGTCAGGGTGCAACGAGCTCAACTCCAAAGACTAAGGCAGGACTTTGAGCTTCTTGAGATGAAAAGTGATGAAACTATGGATGAATGCTTCTCTCGGGTCCTGTTGGTAGTAAACAACATGCGTGGTACTGGAGATTCTTTGGAGGATTACCAAGTTGTGGAGACAATCCTGCGCACTCACTCGGAGAAATTTAACTATGTGGTATGCTGCATAGAGTTAAAGACATCAACAAGATGTCAGTGGATGAGCTTCAGAGCTCATTGTTGGCGCATGAACAGAAATTAAAGCGCCATATACCTGTTGAGCAGGCCTTGGCGGTTGCTGATAACTGGATTAATGGTGAGTCCAGCAGAATGAGAGGAAGAGGCAGTTTTGCTACTGATTTCAGTGGAAGAGGACTGAGGAGAGGAAGTTTTTCATCATATAGACAAGTGCAAGTACATGGATGAGGATTCAATTCAGGTCCCACTGAATGCTTCAAATGTCACAAGTTCAGACATTTTCAATGGGATTGTCCCAACTTTGCTGATTATGCTGAACGAACTGAGCTTGATGAGGCTGAAGAATACTTGCAGATGTCTCATGTGGACTTAACTGAATTCTCCAGAAATGAAGTGTGGTTTCTTGACTCTGGCTGCAGCAATCACATGAGTTGGGCCATGAAGTGGTTCACATCTTTAGATTCTGATTTCAAACAGACAGTAAAGTTAAGCAACAACTCCAGTCTCACTGTCATGGGCAAAGGAAAGGATGAAGGCTGAAGGAAAAATCATGAATATAAGCCTTGGACAGTTGCAAGAAAAGAGTTTGCTATTCTCATTCATCATGGAAGTTGTCAAGTGTTTCATGATCACAAGGATCTCATTCTTCAGACTAAAATAACTGCAAACAGGATGTTTGTCCTAATGGCTACTAGCTGCGTGGAAGAAATGGAAACCGTACCAGACAACTAGAGGAAGATTGGATATTGTCTGTCCACAAACGAAGAAGTAACTGTTTTGTGGCACCAAAAATATGGATACCTACATCTAAAGGTCCTGAGGACTCTTGCATATCAAAAGATGGTTTGTGGTTTACTAATTCCCAAAGGAGGCTTTAAGCTATGCACCACCTGTATGGTCGGAAAATAGCAGCGAGAATATTTTCCTCAACACAGCACTTGGTGAGCTGACAGACCTTTGCAACTGGTTCACTCAGATATACGTGGACCAATCTCTCCTGCCTCAGCCATAGACAAAAGGTACTTCATCACTTTCATTGATGATTATAGTAGGAAGATGTGGATTTACTTCTTGCGTGAAAAGTCAGGAGCGTTTAATGCATTTAAAAGATTTAGGGCCATGGTTTAAAGGGACAGTGGTTGTCTTATGTGTTGTCTGCGAACTGACAGATGTGGTGAATTCACCTCAACTGAATTTAACACCTATAGTAGTGCTAATGGTATCAAAAGGCAGCTGATTGCTGCATATTCACCCCAGCAAAATGGGGTAGTAGAATGCAGAAACAAGACCTTGATGAATATGGTGTGTTGCTTATTGACAGACAAGTCTGTTCCCAAAATCTTCTGGATAGAAGCTGCAAACTGGGTGACCTATATTTTGAACCGATGCCCCATATCTGCTTTGACACACCAAACTCCTAAAGAAGCATGGTCAGGAGTCAAGCCGTCAGTAGAACTTTTCAGAATATTTGGCTGCATAAGCCATGTTCATATCATTGACATCAAAAGAAAGAAACTGGATGAGGAAAGTATTACGTGTATCTTCATGGGAGTAAGTAGTGAGTCGAAAGTATGGAGGATGTACAATCAAGAAACTCAACAGATCCTGATCAGTCGAGATGTGATCTTTGAAGATGGAAGAGGATAGAACTGGAATGAAACAAGTGGTTAACATGCTATTAAGGGATGTAAAGATGCTTAAACTGAAAATGTCAGATTGATCTCTCGAATGAAGTTGGACATTCTGTCACCAAAATTGATGAAAATGATCTCTCAGCAGAAACTGGACATTCTGGAGCAAAAATTGATGAACAAGTTCCAGCACCTCAGTCACAAGAATTCTTTGGTGCTGAAACTGTGAATATCGGCAACAAAGGATGAGGAGAAAACTTAGTTGTATGCAGGATTATGTTTCTGGAGACGAACTCTATGATGAAGATCAACATGACAGTGAATTGAAGCTTGCCTTGTTCTTTGTAGGAAATCCAAACTCCTTTGAAGAAGAAGCACGACAGGAAGTATGGAGGGATGCCATGAAGCAAGAAATCAAAGCTATGGAAAAAGCATAAACCTGGGAGCTAACAGATTTACCTCCAGGTGCGAAAATCATTGGAGTAAAGTAGATTTTCAAGGCTAAACTAAATGAAAAAAGGGAGGTTGAGCAGCACATGCAAGGCTAGTGGCAAAAGTATACTTTTAGCAAGTAGGAATTGATTATACCAAAGTATTTACATATGTGGCTCGCCGGGATACCATTCGAGTAACTCTGGTAGTAGCTGCTTAACATGGCTGGAAAATACATTAATTTGATGTCAAGAGTGCCTTCTTAAATTGAGAAAGCTCTGAAGATGTCTATGTGGAACAACCACAAGGATCTGGACCCAAAGCTTTGTCTGGATCCATGCTAAATAAAGCAACCTGGATTTCCGAGGGCAGTATGTCTTGATTGAGAAGAGCCAGATGAGATGCAAACGACAGAGGAAAGTGCCCACACAGAGGGTACGTAGGAAAGACTGTAGCCTGCTTGTTGGGCGATGCCCCCAAACACCTGTTTGAATATATTGGTCGTGCTGTCGAGGAGTAGAACGTTATCTGAACACCATGAACCATCCTCCAATATAATAGGGCCATACCTAGCTCTGCGGCATTTATTCTTAAACCTGGAGTGAAAAACTCATGTGTTCTTATCTCCTAGTCGAATCCACGTGCTTCAGTGATTTTGTTTCATCCGAAGTTCTTCTTCAGCCAGGATTACTTCTAGATCACCTTTGAGAGTAGATTCCAGTTGTTTGAGATAATAGGACGGATTGTCGGCCAATGCTTTCTGAAGACCACATAGTTGGCTCCACAGATGACGCTTCTTCCTGAAAATATTGCTGAAAACCTCGAATTTCCACGAATTAAGCTTGATACACAAGTCATTTAGCGCCAAGAGTAGGGGAAGATTAGAATTCCAGTTGGTCGAGAACCACAAACTCCAGGCATTGTTGGTTATTCACACATTTAAGAACCGGAAAGAATTGTGTGACGAAAGATCACTACCCCCATGTTAACCTGAACCAGCAGAGGTGAGTGATCCAAGGGCGGAGGCCACCCACGACAAGCAACGAACAGTTAGGGATGAAGCATCCGAAATGATCTAATTTATTTATTTAATGCAGTTATTATAGCCAACATTATATGCCCAATATTTGCTTTATTTACCCCGCTCGAATCTGAGTCGTTTCTGATGGTTTGGATTAAAACATCACTTGATGCACAATTTTGCCACCTAATGGCCATTTGCTAAAGAGTAGTGTTAGCTGGACTACAAGTAAACCAAATTTTAAATCAAAAAAGAGTAAAATGACGAAATTGTTTCCTAAGCACAAAAATACCACCGAGGTCAGGATTATTTTCGCCCCTTAACACAAATTGGATCCTAAATTTTGATTTGGTTGCAGTACAAGTACCATTTCCCTTTGCTAAAACCCGCTGCTAATGATTTCTCCCAGCCATCTTCGACAATGCCAAGAAGATCTTCAACGTCTTCTCTCCAGACGCACGAAGTTTTCCCCTGGTTTCGCCCTTCACGACCCCAAGGTAAATGAAATACTGGGTTCCGTGCTTTCATTGGCAAGTGTTTTTCTTTTTGAAGATTCATAGCAAAAATCAGCACAAATCTCTCCAGTCTCACAAAGTTTTTATTTTGTAATCTGCACCAATTCAAGCAAAAATCACCACAAATCACAAGTTTTTATTTTCCCTGGGTGTACCGGCATTTCTACAACACGGCTTGCTCCAAATTATCAGTTGTACGGATTTTACTCCGGAGACAAAGGTGGAAGAGAATTGTGAATCGTCCTTAAAATGGTGCGGCAAATTAATGTATTGATGACAAGCAGAAAATTAGGCGCCGACGCCTCCGAGATGGATATCTGAATCACCTTTATTTGTTGTACTTCGTCTGTGGTTTCGTGCTCTCGGCAGCCAAGCTGTTCTAGCGAACAGTCTTCACTCGGTGCGAGCAGCTATGGATACTCCGAGCAAAGCCCTCTTACTTGTTCTTCATAGGACAAATTCTCTGGCTAGTTATAAATCCAATGGTCCACTTCTTGCCGATCTTCTTAAATCGTGTGCTGCCAAGTCGGATATCCAACTGGGGAAATCTTTGCATAATTGTATTATTAAACAAGGGCTCGGTTGTTGCACATTAGTCTCGAAAGCTTTGCTTAATATGTATGCTAAATGCAATGCCCTTGAAGAATGCCAGAAAGTGTTCGATGAATCTACGGAACGAGATATAGTCATGTGGAACATTCTATTGTCCGGGTTTTCTGCCGCAAGGTATCATGATCGGAAGGTGATTGGGATCTTCAATATTCTTAATGCTACTGGGTACCCTCAACCAAGCTCTGTAACTCTTGCTATTGTTCTTCCTGTCTGCGCTCGCTCTGGGATTCAGGGTGCTGGACAGTGTATTCACTCCTATGCCATTAAGGTTGGAATGGAATCCCAGACGCTCGTAGGAAATGCTTTGTTGTCAATGTATGCCAAATCTGGACTTGTTTTTGATGCATTTGCTGTTTTCTGTAGAATTGCTGGCAAAGATGTTGTTTCCTATAATGCCATGATTGCAGGTATGGCTGAGAACGGACTTGTCGAAAATGCATTTGAAATTTTCTGTGGGATGATAAAAGGGACAGTGACACCTAATTATGCCACCATGGTAAATACCCTGCCTGTATGTGCTGCTTTGGAGAGTGAACTTGGTTATAGAGTGGGCAGGGAGGTACACTGTTACATATTGAGAAGAACAGAATTGGACAGTGAAATTTCTGTAGCTAATGCTCTTTTAAGTTTCTACTCGAGGATTGGGCTAAGTACAGAAGCACAAATTTTATTCGGTGGAATGAGATTCAGAGACTTGGTGTCGTGGAATTCGATTATTGCCGTGTATGTTTCCAATGGTCAGTGGATCGAAGCATTAGATACTTTTAAAGTATTTGTTTATGAAGAGATGACTGAACTGGACTCTGTCACTGTTATCAGCATTCTTCCAGCTTGTGCTCAGTTAGGTAATTTGTGCACTGGAAAGGAGATACATGCGCATGTCCTTAGGCGCACTTTTCTCCATCATGATATATCAGTTGGAAATGCCCTAATAAACTTTTATGCAAAATGTCGCTGCACGGAAGCAGCATTTAATACATTTTTACTTGCTCCCCAGTTAGATGTGATATCGTGGAATACTATGCTTGATACACTTGCAGTAAATTTACTTGAATCTCAGTTTGTTGGTCTCTTACGTCTCATGATCTTGGATGGGATAAAACCTGATGCAGTTACTCTCTTAACTGCAGTGCAGTTCTGGGTGACTCTTTCCCTAATGAAAAATGTAAAAGAAACTCATGGATTTTCGCTCAGATCTGGTATTTTACTTGGTGAGGTTGAGCCCACTCTTGGAAATGCATTGCTCGATGCTTATGCGAAATTTGGAAATGTGGAGTATGCATCAAAAAGGTTTGAAAACTTGTCCGGAAAGAAGAATGAAGTCTTATCCAAGTCCATGAACTCAGGTTATTTAATCAGCAGTTCGCATGATGATGCTACTACGATGTTCCAGAGGATGTCTGAAAGGAGCCAAGTGACTTGGAATCTCATGTTGCGGGGCTATGCTCAAAATGAATATTCTACCGAAGCTCTCACCTTGTTTCGTGAATTAGTGCATCAGGGATGTAGGCCAGTTGGAAAAACTATTACGAGTATAATTCCAGTTTGCGGTCAAGTGGCTTCGGTACATTTGCTGAGACAGTGTCATGGATATGCTCTTAGGGCTTGCTTTGAAGATGTTCATTTGAAGGCCGCTCTTCTGGACGTCTACGCAAAATGTGGAAATATAAGCAACGCGTATAAGGTCTACCAATCAACTCCTGAGAAAGACTTGGTTGTGTTCACTGCTATGATTGGGGGATTTGCAATGCATGGAATGGGGAAAGAAGCTATTAAGGTCTATGACTATATGCTTGAATGTGGTGTCGAACCTGATCATGTCGTAATCACGGCAGTTTTATCAGCCTGTCGTCATGAAGGTCTCATTGACCATGGCTTGGCTATATTTGACTCCATGCACCAGGTGCATCATATGAAAGCAAGCATGGAGCAGTATGCTTGTATGGTGGATCTCCTGGGACGAAGGGGGAGGATTAAGGAAGCATTTTCGTTTCTGAATGAAATGCCTGTTGAAGCGAATGCCAATATATGGGGTGCATTACTTGGTGCTTGCAGAACCCACCACGATATGGTTATAGGACAGGCTGTGTCTGATAACCTTTTGAAAATTGGAACTACTGACGTTGGCAATTATGTAGTTTTATCAAATCTATACGCTGCGGATGGTAGATGGGATGAGGTATCGGAGATGAGGAGACTAATGAAGATGAGGGAGCTCAAAAAGCCTGCTGGTTGTAGTTGGATTGAAGTGGGAAGAAGTAAAAATATGTTTACCTCTGGAGATTGTTTTCACCCACAAAGAAGCCTAATTTATGATACACTGTGCCACCTATATAAACAGACAAAAGATTTGTATTGGATAGGTTCCCTTGTATTTGAGGATAGGCATGCGGTCGGCTCCGGTTCCGGCACCGGCTCCTGTACAATTACAACTTTGGGTGACAACCCTATAAGAGAATGATACTGTGACCAACTTGCAATTTTTTGGATGAAGATGCCCTTCTTCATTAAGGGGCGCATGATCTGGATTCACTTAATAATGATTCCACACGTCTCCTTAAAGCCAATGGATGGAGTATTTCAGTTTATCTGGTAGCAGATTTGTGATTATATTTGTTTTGTTGTGTGAATTTATGCCCATCTTTTAAGGGTGCTAAATGCACAATTTATTTCTTTTTGACCGAGCTACAAATTCCACACGATGATCACGTCAAAAAAGATATCTCCTGAACAGTGGCTGTGGAGATGCTCTTCTTCTATATTGAAATGCTGTTGGGAATACCCTTTCCCGTCAGTCCAATTTCGCTGCTGGGGCAGAGCAAAGTGTAAGGCAACTTCACTGGTCCAAACCTGTTCTTCCATTTCCCTTCATTATTCATATCGGTGATCCTTTTCTCTATTTCTGCCAGCTTCCCACCGAACTTGTCGAATGCCTTGATCGCTTCTGTGTCAGCAGTCCATTCAGGAGAGTCTCTCTGTCCGAGGTAAACCTCATCAGAAGAATGCTTTGACAATATTTCTATCAGGGAAATGCCGACTACAGTCTGCAGCTGGGAAGTGACTGTTTTCAGGAAAGCTTTGTCAGGATCTGATTTCATTTCATCGTACTCTGGAGTGCCAGGCTCAGGTATGAACCGGCGGCTCATGGATGGGCGATTTGGCAGGTAACCTCCATAAGGGTACTGCCCGAAATTAACAGCGGCATGAAGGGCAGACGAGACCCATATGATAATGGTGCAGGAGTCCACAAGATCGCCGCATGTCTGCATCTGTGGCCACCAAGGTTCGTCTTTCTTATCTTCATGACCTTTCTCTCGTATTTCTTTCCACCATGATTGTAGCTCGGTATCTTCTTTAACATCATCGTCCGTCTTGTAGTAAATGCTGCAGTAGTCTCGAACCCATGTTTTGATTGCTGACCATATCTCTAGTCCGTCAACAGCATATGGATAGTCCTCAATGAGCAGACGAATACCATGTGGGGAGCTGGAGTCTTCCACTGCCATCCCTCTGGTGGTCATGGGACATTGATTAAACCAGTATATATTTGGAAGATTTAATTATTTACCACGCTTCATGTATATTTACCTTTTAATAAGATCGGTGGGAAGTGCCTGCTCTGGAAAGACCCAGTTCTTATACATACTAGATGACATCTCCAACGAATACTTTCCAGGAAAAACAGTGATTTCCAGAAAACCTCCTGCATTTATGAGTGTCTGCCGGCCAAGTGCATTGATATTCATCGTATCTCGGAAGTGAGGCTGCAGAAGCTTATGAATTGGATGCATGATGCTCAACTGCCTGTTCGTCCCGATGATGAATGGCTCAATTACTGCATGGGTGTGTAACCTGCAACCCAGAAGTTCAATATAAGCTAGAGTTTCTGCTTCAATTGCGGGCATGGTTCGTGTAACAGGTCTTATCTTACCAATGGCATATCAGCTGGTGGTAGCCTGAATCATTTACTGAAACGTAAGCTTTAGCCAGATTCCAAATGGAACCTTCAACTCCATCTTTTACCGGAGTATACACAGAACTTATAGGTCCATGACCATCTCCCTCTGCATGCGGCAAGCTCAATTCAATGGCCAATGGCTTCAATATCCCATCTCGTGTCAAGAACAAAATTGTTCGCGTCGCATATGTCTTTGTTGCTGTGGTGTTTATCCTTCTTAGATAGGGCATCCAGCTGTCGTGGTGATCTAATATGAACAGCTTATTCTTCTCGATCGCCTGTGATTTACCTTGTTTGCTGAAGCTACATAGCAATATAGAGATTGTTCCTAAGAAGGACGAATCCATCAAATTTTTACCTCAGGTATGGTCATGCCTTCAAGACCGTTCTTTATATGCTCTTCAGTGATAGTGCTGGATTGGTTTCCATATACACTGGCATCTAGCCGGCTGGCCGGCGGAAACTCCTACAAGTACACGTATATTAAATCCCCGGTCTTTGTTGCTAAATAACATTTCTTTTGTATGTTGCAGTGCAGCACAGGTATATCGAAAAATTGTACACGATTGTATATATATATGTATTACCTTGAGGCGGCTGATGACTACAGGATTGAGTCCTGCCAGCATTTGTCTGGCAAACTCTTCATCAGAGCTCCAAGCCGTTTTATCCTCTGCTTATCACCAGGGCAGAGCAAATGAGCACATACTTTCTGAATTCGAACATCATGATGAACATTATTATTAGATTACCTTGAATGATCTGTGGGAGAGGAAACTTGAATCCTTTCTCTCCATCGGATCGAAGTAGCTCCTTTATGGTTTCAAATGGGATGTTCTCTCTAATTTTTTCCCAGAAAGGCCAATTGGACACCTTCAACCCACTGTGATACAGCTGCATCACGTCGTCAAATGAGTCGAATTCGTCCGGACTTTCGTCGAACAGGGCCTTGAACTCAGGTGCGAGGAACTGGAATATCGACTTGAGCGCGTATGCAACAGCATCAGCCATCTTGATCTGACTGAACCTTTCGTCCCTGGGGACGTAGATGCTCAAGGTATCGTACAAGGCCAGTCTGCTTTCACTTTTAGGATCTGCAAATGACTAACAGACTTGAGTCAGTGTTAGAAAAAGCCCTACGCGGGTAGGGCGACCGTCCGGTGCTTAAACGATGCTTAGGCGGGCTGGGCAGCGGCCTTCTCAAACATAGCTTGAGTCTATGTGTAAATGTAAACAGCAACAGTTCTCTTACCGGATGATGCAGGGGGCCTTCCTGTTCGTCCTCTACGAGGATAAGGATACTCAGCCGAACCTCCAAGTATGGGCCTCACGTGCTCCACGCCTTTGTCCGGATCACCTAAGTCGTTGTAAACATCGTAGTCGTATATCCTATCCCATTCCTCCATCTTCCCAGTACCATTTCCTCTCAAGCTGTCCAGTTCTTCCTCTCTGTACCGGAGTAGTGAGGCGGGTGTGTCTCTTGGGAGGTATGTTTTATTAGCAAAGAACACACGGTCCTTCTGGTAGTGCTCAGCAGGATAAACCCATGAATTACAGATGAAATGGATTCGACCATGGCCGGGCACATCCTCCAGAGTCAGCGTCTTGAGGTAGAACTCAGTGTGGTGCACGTTTGTTATGGTGAATGCCACGGGAATGCCCATCTCCTCAGTCCACTCAAAATTCACATCATACGTTCCATCTCCTCCTGCTGTTATCCAGTGCTCCAAGTAAGCTTTCTTTGCAGGATTTCTTCTGTTACTATCTGCAATTTCTTCAACTTATTAACAAAAACATTGAAGATTTAATAGGAAAACACTGACAAGACAGAAGAGATACTACCATAAGATTGCTGACCTTTACTGGATGTAAATGTGTTGGTGCAGATGAGCTGCAAGGCCACCTTCCTTCCTCGTAGCTCGTCGAATCCATCGATCAACGATGCGCCTATATCTGTGATCCCAATGAAGCTCTTCCTGGTAAGTGCCACAACTCCCTTAACTCCTTTGCTGGTGATGGGTTCGTGCTTTTGTTTCTTGCTCTGTTTCCTATCTTCCATGGTTTGTTTTGTGAAGAAGAATAACAAGTGTTGTACTTGTAGTTATGCAAGATTGTGCAGAGAACGAATAAGTATATAAGGATGAGTGTATTTGGTACACATTATATAGTTTTATCTTACTTGGTTGACTTGTAGGCGGAAGGATCCCCAGTAGTTTCATCAATGTGAACTTAATTGCTTGCATCTACTTTTTCCTATCGTCGTGTTGTGGCAACTACCAACCAATGTGACAAATGGTAGAAATGTCACTACCACAGACTTCATATATATCTCTACGATATATTACACACATTGTATGTCTGATACAAAATCATACATTAGGCGTTGCCTACACTACTACCACTAGCCACTTTTTTTTATAACGTATGAAATCGGTAAATTAAACGTCATACTGTAATAGCCTGCAAATCATGATAGTGAAATAAGTCATATATAATAAGCTATGTTGATATAGAGAATTCGAATTCATTAACTTTATTGTCACTAAAATCATTATTCAATCTCATCCTAGGCACTAGCCGTGTTAAAATTCTATCATTTATTGCAAGAAATTTATTGTCACCAACTTCACTAGGTTCTCTTCCTTCACAGACATAAGGACCCTTGGATCTTGAATTCAATTGGGTGTCTTTAATTGGTAAACTCTGACCTGGATTTTGGCAAGGTACTCAATAGACCCCGTCGTTTTTGACCACTACCACTTGCTCTTTTTTTTGGGGTAAATAAGGTATATATTTTCAAACTGGATAGTTACAAACTTACAAATTGAGGAGACTAATCTTTTTTTAGGTAGCTAAATGAAGTGTGTACGCTCGTGACTAATTATTATTTTTTTTTCACGAGAAGCTTGTTTGAAAACAAAGCCCAACTCTTTTACACACATTTTCTATTCTGCGTCAAATCATGCGTAAACATATTAACATGCAATTCACACCTCGACGAGGTTAGCTGTGGAGGATCAGTCAAAGTAAACAAAATGAGGAAGGACAACACCCATGTGAATGTGAGTCAGTCTATTTTGATCAACTCAGCAATGAGATGACTTATACTATTTTGACCTCAGCAGGACAACAACATCAACTTTGGACATTAATGACATTCAAATAAATTAGTAATGGAATGAAACACTTCTTTTTTATCTATAAAAAAATGAAACACTTCTTTTTTATCTATAAAAAAATGAAACACTTCTTTTTTATCTATAAAAAAATGAAACCCTTCTTTTGTAATGAAACCCTTCTTTTGTAATGAAACCGGGAGCGAGTAAAATGCTGTATATATTACCGTCGTCTTCTTCCTCCATCCAGCACCAACAGCGACGAGAGCATAACCAAACCGGAAGTTGCAAGCTTTTACTCGCTCCGGAAGCCAGTAAAAACCCACTACCCTCCACTCCAACGCCCACCAGCAGCCGGGGACTGTCCATAGCGACCATCTTCATCTTTTGTCGAAAAAATCGAAGCCACCATCTTCATCCTTTGGCGAAGCACCCAAATCCGGAGCAACCATCTTCGTTCATTGCCGGAGTTCCGAGAGCAACCATCATTCTTATATACCAACCAGGTTTTTTAAATTTTATTTTAATTGATTATGTATTTTAATTGATTATGTATTTATTCACTTTGTGTATGGATGTATTATGTAGTTATTTAATTTGTGTATTGTATTATTTAATTTATGTATTTTGTGTATTCGATTTATTTATTATGTATTTTATGTATTTTTACCATTTATTTATTATATAATGTATTCATTTAGTGTATTTTATTTATTTATTTAGTGATTTATTTATTATTTAATGTATTTATTTATTATATAATGTATTAATT
>JAOYMZ010000506.1:0-10096 GCA_025802335.1 Pinguicula primuliflora | reverse complement strand
TTCGGGATGAATGAAACAAATGAATGAGTTCATCCTTTTATAGGGGAGAAAACGCGTGGAAATAGTAGTGTGAACCATTATTTAAATGTCACGCGTTTTTTGTCTTCTCCGTCCATTTTTTTCTTCTTCATTTCATTACGCATCATGTGGGCAATAAATGCCCACATGTGCCTTTGCCGACACATGGAAGACTGGATTTGAGGCTAGAGACATGGCACCCATGTTATCACACCAAATCATACACAAAGATCTTTAAGAACCATCCGAATCCAATATAAATCAGCTGTAGTGTGGGCTAGAGCATGATATTCTGCTTCAGTACGGAAACAACTACAGCTTGCTTCTTAGCTGTCTAAGAGATCGAATTAGAGCCCCAAAAGACATCAAATTCGGAAGTGGAACGATGATCTTGTCTATCTCTGGCCCAGTCAGCATCACAAAAGGCCTGAAGCTGAAGATCAGGTGAGGAGACTTTAGTGAAAAGTAGCCCATAATCGATCGATCCCTTAAGATAACGAAGCACGCATTTAGCGGATTGCCAGTGAGAGGAAAAGGGCTACTGGATATGTTGACACAACTGATTAACTGGAAATGCAATCTCCGGACGTGTAAGAGTACAATATTAAAGAGCTCCCACTGTGTTACGATATAGGACAGTCTGTGCAGGAGAGAGAGGATCCTCTTGAGAGTCTTTAGTGCGCGAGTCTGTAGAAGAGGGAGACTGAATTGGCTTTGCCCCAAGCATCCACATTCTATCCAATAGATCAAGAATATACTTGCTTTGCCGAATGTGCATACATTTCTTGTCACGAGTCACGTGCATTCCAAGAAAGTAGCTTACTTTACCCATGTCACGAAGCTTGAACTGTGACTCAAGATGTCGAACCAGGGCATCAATCAGACTCCGGTGTGTACTAGTCACCAAAATGTCATCCATATACACAAGGACATAGATATTCACATCTGACTGATGAAGTGTGAAGAGAGATGTATCCAATTGTGAGTACTGAAATCCATACTCAAGAAGATAGTTAGACAATATGACATACCAAGCACGAGGAGCCTGCTTGAGGCCATAGAGAGCCTTATGCAGTCGACAGACATAATCAGGATGAGTAGAGGAGACAAATCCAGCGGGTTGTTCCATATAGACTTCCTCGTTAAGAATGCCATTAAGAAAGGCATTAGAAATATCAATCTAACGAACCGACCAACTGAACTGTCTTGACAGACATAAGAGTAGGCGAACTGTTGAAGGTTTAATCATAGGACTGAACATCACTTTATAATCAAGACCAAAGGTTTGCTCAAACCCTCAAGTCACTAATCGAGCCTTATAACGGTCAATAGAGCCACTTATCCGAATGATGTTGTGAGTTTCCGGTCGATGACAAAGAGACCACGTGGAGTTGGCAACCAGTGTATCATACTCTTCTTTCATAGCAGCACACCATTCAAGAGATGCCCTGGACTTTAGTTAAGTAGTCGGTTTCGAGGAATCTGCACACTGGTTAAAGCACATATGGGATACTTGGATTCGAAGTACATATGAAAACCAAAAAATGACTTAGGCTTAAGCGAATCAGTCTAAGAACGAGTAACAGGACTTGATGAATTATGAGGAATAGTATGATAGGTGGAAGAGACTCCTATACCAGATGGTCCACGTGATAAAGCTGTGCAGGCTGGCTGTTCTAAGCATGGGTCCACCCCGGGAGAGCAGATGGGTCAAGGCCCGAAATCATACCACCTATTCCCTCGGGAGTGAGCTCTGCCAGTGCAGTCACGTCTACAGACGAGACACGGGGCACTTCTGGAGTGGACACTGGCACAGGTCCTCCTAACAATAGTGACGTATCAACAGGTGGGTCAAGGCCAAATGGCATACCATTGGTTGAGACGGCATTGGCTTGTGTCGATGTATCAGCTGACAATGATGACTCTATGGCAGGTGGGTCAATGTCAAACGGCATACCACCTGATAGTGTGGAATCTACAATAGGAACAAATAGAGGTAAGTCGGATAGAGGTAAAATGATAGGTGAGATATGAATACCTGAGGAGGGCAGCAAGATGGAGGAAGACTCCCCTGTCGAGGCAATATTGTGAGCTGAACAAGTGACACCCAGAAAACTTCCCTAATCAAAAATGATATTATGGGATATGTAGACTCGTTTAGTTAAAGATTTAAAATATTTATATCCGTTGTGTTCAGTACTATATCCTAAGAACGC
Organism: Pinguicula primuliflora; assembly: GCA_025802335.1. NCBI lineage: Eukaryota > Viridiplantae > Streptophyta > Magnoliopsida > Lamiales > Lentibulariaceae > Pinguicula > Pinguicula primuliflora. The sequence continues at coordinate 7,862 of JAOYMZ010000506.1, read as the reverse complement.
ACACTTCTTACTCCAATACATAAACTTGGTGGTGTTAGAAGGACGGATTAGAGGATAACATACGCACCCAAAGACTCGAAATCTAGAATAATCAGGTGTTGTTCCATAGAGTAATAAAATGGGACTTGCATAATCAAGGAGTGGTGTAGGTAATCGATTAGTAATGTAGTTAGCAGTAAATATTGCATTCGGCCAATATGTGTGGGGTATGAGCGCACGAGCCAGCAGACATTATGTCATGTCTACAAGGTGGCGATGCTTACACTCTGCCACCCCATTCTGCTGCGATGTGTGACGACAGGAAATGCGATGCATTATGCCATGTTTAGTTAAAAATATTTTAAATGGAGAAGACGCATATTCACTGCCACCATCACTTTAAAATTGTTTAATTTTGCAAGAAAATTGATTTTCCACAAGCCTTTTCAATTCAAGAAAGTATTTAAACACATTAGATTTGCGAACCAGGGGATAGAACCATGAAAATTGCGAAAAATCATCAATAAATATGACATAATAGCGAAAACCAGTATTGGACGAGACAAAGGCAGTCCATACATCTGAATGAATTAACTCTAAAGGAAAATGTGATCAACGTGCAGAAGATGGAAATAGCAGTTGTGTACTTTTGCCTAATGGACATGTGTCACAGAAATCTAAGCAATGAGATCCTGACACAGACAAATCATTATTTTGAACTAAATGACGGACTATGGGAGCACCAGTATGACCTAATCTTTCATGCCAATTGTTAAAGGATACCTTCACACCAACCATACCCGTTAGTGCACAATTGAGACGAGAAGAAGTTTTCGATAGGTCCACTGGATAGAGTCCATCAACACTAGGCCCTTGAAGGAGTGTCCTCCCTGTTTTGTTGTCTTTCACAAAGTAACCAAATTTAGTTAGGATAAAGAAACAATCATTATCCTAACAGAAATTATGAACAGATAATAATTTAGCAAAAGCATCAGGATAATGAAGAACTTTGAAAAGTGTAAGGGATTCGGAGGGAGTTGGATAATGTAGTAAACTAGTATGCTTAATTTTTAGAGATTCTCCATTACCCACGGCAACCTCGTTTCTTCCTGAATAGTGTTGCTGCAAGGAAAGAGTGGCAAAATTATTAGTAATATGATTATTCACCCCTGAATCAGCAAACCACAATCCATTGTCAATTGTGGCATTAGACTGTGCAGCCATAGCCATGAGGTCAGCAGGTGGATGACGTCCCTGAAAAGTGTGATCCATACGACTGAAGCAGTCCAGAGTAGTATGACTACGTCCCCCACAAATCTGACAGGCATACGGATTTATGTTGCTTGAAGAAGCTTGACTTTGTCGAATACCAGGGTCTGGGCCAACTAGGCCACCAACCTGTTGCTGCCCGGTCAATTAAATGGCTGTCGAACTGGGCTTGGATAAAATTACTGTCCGTCTGCGTTAAATTGTTGAATTGGGCTTGTACTAAAACGGCCTTGATGGCCCAATTCAGCTGCCTGATAATTGCCATCAATTTGAGGAGCCAGTCCAAGAACGAATCGAGTAGAATTCATTGGAGGCACCCCAGAATTCGTCGAATTCGTCGAATTCATCATCCACCATGAATTTACAGGTGCTCCACGGTCAAAGAAGGAATTGGCTGGAAATCCACCTCCTCCACCACTAAATCTGCCCCATCCATAGCTTCTGCCACGAAATCATCCATCATCAGTAAATCTCGTGCGGCCACCACGATATGGACCTCAGAATGATGCTGCGTATGAATGAGGGTTAACAAATTCAAGCGAATCTTTAGAGGACCAGAGGGCTACTGCATCAGAGTCAGGGGCTGGAGCACTGATCAGGGATTCTTAGGTAATAAGCTCATTTTCAAAATCTTCTGTAGATAGGACAAAAAGTCGTCGTGCGAAAGAAATGTGGGGAACAAACATATGAAAGGCCGAAGATAGTCCTCCGGCGATGTAATCAATCAATTCATCGTCAGTTATGATTTGTCCTGCTGATGATAATTCTGCTCTGATTAACTTTGTAGATTGAAGAAAGGCGACACAGGTTTGCTGGCCCTGCTTAAGATTCTGCAAATGTCTCTTTAGGTTTAGCACACGGGAAGCATTCCTTAGCGAGAAACGGCAAGCCAGCTTATCCCATACTACTGCAGCACTTGTGAGCCCGTAGGTTTCAGGGAGTATTTCTGGCGATAGTGAGTCGTTGATCAGAGCAAGAATAAACTGGTCTTTGCAACACCATTCATGAAACTCAGGATTGTCTTTCAGTTCAGTCTGGGGTTCACCTTCCTTTGGTTCAGTCTGGACTATCAGAGTGGCACTAGGGTAGGCGATAGATCCATCAGCTATTGACATGAGGTCATAGCTTATGAGAATTGGCACAATTTGTGACGTCCACAACAAATAGTTTGTCGAATCAAGCTTCACAGAGATGAATTGGGAGAGATTTAAGGGAGTGAAAGCCATAGAAAATGATAAGGATGAATGAGGGAGATGAGTTTGGCAACAAATTGCTTTCTCGTTTGAGATATTCAGATCACAGTTTGTAGATATAATGTTGGAGTTTGAAAGACACAGGCAGAAGCTTTCTTGCAGGGATGAATGAGTTTGAGATATGAGAAGAAGAGAATAAGAAGTGATGATTTGTGAGATTAGAATATGAAGAATGGAAGATGGAGATTGCAGGGAAGAATCGGATCAATTGCGTGAGCAAGGTCGCTCCGATACCATGAAAGAATTGCAGAAGAGTAGCAATGTAGAAGGAATTGAAAGAATCATAGCAATGTAGAAGAAATTGAGGTATTGAGGTCATACGGATCCTGCCCTCATTCACTGGTTATATAGATGTGTTACAAAGTGTTTTATATGTGCAAGGATTCTCTTTCCATATACAACAAGTCTAAGCTAGGTAAGTTTGACCCAATCACTGATTCTAAGTAATCCCTTTGATATCGCTAACAAACAACACCGACAAAATGGTTCAAATGTGTAAGAAAACAATATTTTTCTACGTTAATTCCTTATTGTTCAAATGCAGTTTAATGAAAGGTCATTGAGATGGCTAAAAACATGTGCTGAATCGCGGTGAACGGGAACTCTTGTGGGGAGTTCATGATGGGGAAAGGGCTGGGGACTCTATATCAACTATAGAAGGGTCGATCAATCTCATAATCAAGCAGTAGATCAAGCCATGTTGAAAGGTTATGCAATTGAACAAAATTTGATAAAATTCATGCATGAGCAATTTGCGGATGACACACTATTATTTGCATATGGGTTAAATTCTCACCGTAAGATGGGTAACTTGCCATTCAAGTACCTAGGCATCAACATTGGAATGAACCCAGAGAGAATATCCTCATTGTAGTCGGTGATTGATATTGTGAAGAGCAGAATTGGAGGTTGGGAAAAAAGACATTTATCTATTGGTGGCAGAATTGTTCTCCTTGGGTCAGTATTGGCCAACACTCCTATCGATTATTTATCCTTGTTCATAGCTCCGGTTGGGGTGATAAAGAAGCTGACTCAATCACTCAGGAAGTTCCTATGGGATGAACACACTAATGGTCCTAGAAGAATTTCTTGGGTAAAATGGAAAATGGATATGCTATCTGTTGGAGATGGGGCTAAAGATCTTGAAAAGTTTAACCTATCCCTAGTGGCTAAGTGGATGTATAGACTCTTACTTGATGAACCTCTACTATGGGAAAAGGCCATTACTTCTAGATTTGGAGAGTCATATTTTGATGGAGTGGCTTATTGAGAAACCCGAAGGATTTAAAAACCAGCGGAGTGGTGGAAACATCGGACACATATAAAGGGAACTGTGAAAGAAATAGACAGAAAGGTCATGGACCATGAATGGACTTTACATGATGGACTTGAATGCTTGGAACAATATTATGCCACTGAAAATCTATGCACTCTCATGGAAATTACTACTCAACGGGCTGCCTACAATTTGCAAAAAAGAGGAATGAATTTGAGCTTAGTAAGTTGCCCTCTCTTTGACCTAGAACAAGAAACTGCACTTCATATCTTCATCAATTAACCCCATTTTAGCACAAATTTGGGGGAAATGTGAAGCAATGGCTACAAATAAAAGGTTCAATCCTGATACATGAGATGCACCTGATTCGTGCATATGGGTCCATGAAATAATGTTCATTCGCATGACGAGTTAAGTCATCTTGAGCGACAGACTGTAGTACCTTTCCCTTCTCTTGGGGAAAGCAACAATGATTTGTTACTGACTCGCCATAGCCGCACAACTTTTCAAATTCAGGCACCCAAAAAACCTTTTATGCTACCATCAACTATACACAAACAAAACATTAGAGAGAGCTTGGAAATTGTCTCTAACGCCCAAATCTATTTCAAAGGAAAGCACATTAATCTTAGGTACATCTTCGTGTTAAACTATATACATGAGAACAATAATTAAAGACAAACGACTTACATGTAATGCAAATTGAAAAACTGTCAGGGTGTAGGTCTCTTTAATGCTTGGGAGTTTTCTCCATCTTGTTTGCTTCGTCCATGGTACGTATGGTACTTTCCCTAATCTATTTAAGACAAACACTCTTTATGATCTTATCGTAAGAGTTATTGCCCCACATACAGGTATTAAACATGGTCCAATCATTGACCATGCTTATAGCAAAGTAATTACTTTTTTCTTGTACTTACATGCTACTTGCTAGGATCAAACCCTATAACAGATATAATATGAAGAGCTTGACTCTATCCTCAGAAATCTGCCGCTCGATAACCACATTGGACATGTGAGCGTCACATTCCTCTTCTTATTCTTCGTCTTCTTATTCTTCTACTTATTGCGCAGCTTTTCCCACTGATGCTTGAGTTGTCTCAATATGATCTGCGTGTGACTTACTTTGAAGTATTCATCTTTTATCCATTTATCCCTTATCAACGGATTCTAATCTGGCTTCATCGAATAGTTAAATCCAATCATCATAGCAAACTCATTGGTACAAAATCGGATTGATTTTCCCTATATAATATGATATAACTCCATTTGCTTAAGCATTTTGATGCGGTTAAGAAATGTGCAAGTTGCTCGGAGAACGTATACCATTGCGATGTCCATTAATCATTCAAATACAAAAGATGTTCGAAACAACTTTCTAGGGTTTGGGCTAGCTCTGGTTAACTTAACTGCTCCTTTATCTCGCCTATAATTCATTGGGATTCATGCACTGTCATCTTCACAGGAAACTCCTTGTGTGCTTCGTCATATATATCCATTGGTAGGTAGGTATGTATGCCTACCAGTTGAGGCACATCAGTCAATATACACACATGTTTATAAGTTTCACACAATCAAACAAAACATCAAATTTATACTAACGGGTCCATTCTGAACCCAATGAGGCCGAAATTTCATTCGTCCAAAGGTTCAAATTTATACCAAGAGATTCATTCGGTAGGTGAGTTGCGTAGTCAACAAAATTCCGCCCACATTCAATCATAATTTCAAATTCATGCTAAAGGTTTCATTCGGACCCTGACGGGTTGAGTAGATGAGCATCACAATGCTTGAATGAATAAATTGATAGCGTCGGGTTATCATGTCGAAATGTACAATGTTCATTCAAGGTACGTATCAGAAGATTCAGAGATTGGGACCCCCAGCCTGCGTCGTTGCAGCAAGTTGGACCGATTCTTGCAGTTAAGTTAGAACTATTGTTACCATCCACGAAGAGTCAAACATTTGATTAGAAACGAACATGTTGAAGGAGATTCAAGTTGAAGGACTTCGTTTTTTTTTAAATGCTTATGTCCATGAAAAGGTTTTTTCATTGAGATTGATAAAGTAAAAAGTTTTCTATCTACTAATTGGAGAAATTTTCTCGTGCAAACTCTTATATGCTAGACAAATGGTTTATTTGTTGGACAAATGATCTGAGACGTCGATTTAAAAATAAACTGTCCAGATTAAACACTTGTTAAAAACCTCACGTGATATTCAAAAAAAGTGAAAAGTGCAAATAGCTTTTTCTCCAACCCACTTCCCCCTTCACAAAAATTCAGGCCCCAGTTTTAGCCAATTCATCTTCTTCTCCAACCTTCCATTCAACATCTTTATTTTACAGGGTTTCAGTTGTCTACAATTCTTTCATATGCAATCACTTCTCTATTTGTTCAATTGAACAAGTACCTGTTTCTTCTTCCATCACCCCGTTTGGGGGGAATTCCTAATCTTGGTTTCAGTTTGTTCAGATCCCTGTTGAAGATAAACTTTGTCTTTGTGTTGTGGTATTTGAAGGTATTTCTTATTTGTAAGTCTTGGCAACAAGTTGTTGATTGGTTTTTCTTTGATACTAGAAAAATGGGTTCTTTTTAAGATTCTTCAGGCGAGAATTGTCTGCATAGAGGGAAAAAGAATCCTCTTGATTTAACCCCCTTATGTTTGTAGAGTGGAGATCTTTCAACTGGTTTTTGTTTGCTGATATATTGGGAAACTTTGATGAGGTGGGAGATGGAGATTTTATCACCAACTTCATGTTTCTCCACCAACTCAACGTGGCTGATGGAAGAAAGTACGAGCAGAGGATGGACTGCGGCGGAAAAATGCTCTGCCACTGATCGATGAAAACACATTGGGTCGCTGGCAGAGAGTCGCCCCCATGGTTTCCAGGAAGACCGTTCGTGATAGTGATAAGGCATACAAGGAATTGGAAGATGATGTAAGTAGTATAGAAGAAAGGCTTATGTGAAAGTCACGCGAGAGTTTATAATGAGTGTTTAATGTGGATGGTTGATTTTTCAATCAACAGCCTGATCATTTGTCCAACAAATAAGTCATTGTCTTGCAAAGCATTAGAAAATTTCTGCTACTAGTTGATCCGAATATGTTAAAAAAGTTTAGTTATTTTATTTTAATTGTTCATTTTTTTATGAGTTTTAATTATAAAATCCATAATAGTAAATTTAATTGGGAAGTAGGTTAGTTTTTCATTACAATAATAATATATGTACATATTTATGTACATCTAATAGAATATATACACGTGAAATGATGTACTGATAAAATATATAGGGAAATGCTATGTACACATAATTTAGTGTACACAAGAAACACAGTCACGTTTTTTAAAGTAAAATAACGAATTCTATAATAAAATGTAACGAATGATTTCACAAATCATAAACTTTCATTCCTTTAGGGTAAAACCATAGGAAAATTTTGAAGAATGCCCTGTCAGATATTCTGACTTTTAAAAATACCCTCTTACTCGCTCCCGGAGCGAGTAAGAGGTTTTACTTGCTCTAGGAGCGAGTAAGTTTTAAACTTACTCGCTCCGAGAGCGAGTAAATAATTACCTGGCTAAACCAGGTAACTAAGAACTTACTCGCTTCCGGAGCGAGTAAGTTTTAAAACTTACTCGCTCCGGAAGCGAGTATGTTTGACTGGCGCACACTTCAATGTGCCAGTCAAACGTACTCGCTCCGGAAGCGAGTAAAATTAAATTACTCACTCCGAAAGCGAGTAAATTACTTTACTCGCTTTCGGAACGAGTCAGATGGGTTTTGCGCGCCCAATTTTCCCGCCCCAACTTGCTCTATCCCGAAGTGAGTAAGACACCCTATAAATACCCCCCTTCTTCCTTCAAACATCACACCGAACTACAAAAATCAGCAATGAGTGACTATAGATTTACTGATATCTTTAGTGATTCTGGAGTCGGCGCCGAGAATAGTCAATGGGAATCACACCAATCGTACGATCTTAATATGCCGCCACAACCTTTCGGCGCATCAAGTAGCTCAAACCCGTATTATCATGATACTGGTAATACATCGTACTCACCTTACTACCCGTCTAACTAT
>JAOYMZ010000505.1:0-10097 GCA_025802335.1 Pinguicula primuliflora | reverse complement strand
AGCTAGAATGGATATAAATAATGAATATGTATGTGTTTCTCCAATCTAGTTGAAATGAACATGATTTGAGCTATAATATTAGAGTTTAGGGAATGAAATGAACTAAAATATAGCATGAAATAAGCCCTAATTAGGTGCTTATCACCATCCCAAAAGAAAGTTCGACCATGTTGAATCTACCATTTTCTTGCGTGATGACAGTGATGTTGCGGAATTTTTAAACCAATGTGAGAATGAGGATTCAACGAGACACACCTTGAAAGTTTCTTTGCGCCCTAAGGGAGTGTCTGAATGCACACAGGCTGGCTCCATGATTATGCTGAGACATGAGTTTGTAACATTCGATGTGGCAACATGTCAGACCAAAGCTAACGGACAAGTTGCATATAAGCTCAACATCAATGAGACAGATGTCGTGATGAACAATCAGGCTAGGTTACCTTGTGTAGATGCGTTTGCAACAGCAAATGGATTTGACAAGAGTTCACACAGTCTTAACTCGCCGAACCACACAAGAGTACATGATGAGGAAGCATGTCGCGGCATACATCCCCATGTCATTCCCATCAATACACCCTTTTTTCCTCCCCCAAAGGATCCTAGCAAAAAGAGAGGAAGGCCAATTACTTCTCATTCTCCATCGGATGGCAAAGCAAGAATGAAGCACAAGAATCGCTGCCAGAAGTGCGATATCCTCGGACATTATACAAAAATATGCAACAGTGGACGTGTTGATAAGGAAAATAAAACTACAAGTGGATGGCGGGAGTGAGGTGTTGCAGTTTGTATCGTACCTTGTCCACTCTCAACATTCTTATTTGCATGCTGAACATTTAATTGCGACTTGAAAAGGAGGATTCAGTTGTGTTCATTTGTGTGACATAGTCGGGAATTCATCCACTCTCAAACCCGCCTATACGTGGTAAGCCAGATACGCGGTCGGACACTAAACTTTTAATACTAAGAAACTACCAGAGTTTTGTTATGTCATACTTAAATATCCCATAATGCGGCCAATGAGTAAAGAAGGAATGTACGTAGTGAACCTAGATACTGATTTTGGGACCTATGGCTAGGGAGTAAGGGGTGTCCCCTTAGCCATTTTAAAATTAAGTTTTATTCTAAAACTTTTATTCTCACCTATCCTAATCATGGTTAAGAGTTAAGACTTGCGTCCAATGTAGTTTTGACTGCGCCTCAATTTATTTTACATCAAAAGTTTTCATGTGTCTGACCATTGAACGTCATATGACCAGGTCGAACATATTTTTGTCATGCTTAAATATTCACTATAGCATAGTCAGAACAAACAAAATAGTCGACCCTACCTCGATAAATCGTGGTTATCACGGAAAAGACATTCGTGCTTCAACTATCCTTTAATAAGCACAACATCTGGTGCTTGATTCACGTCCGACGAAAAGACCACGGCTATACATTGTAAACCCTGATATCGCAATCAGGCCCTACACTGTTAACACTTTACAACCGCAAGAGTTTTGTTATACATTTTTGCCACTTAAATATCCCGTACAACATAGTCGGAACAAACACAGCAGTCGACCTGCCCATTACTAATCGTTATTATCCCGGAAGAGACATTCGTGCTCCAATCATTGTTCGAGAAGTCGATCGCCCCGACGATAAGTCGTTCGACTAGTCCGCCGAAATCTCGTTAGCACCCCGTTTTTGGCCTAATCGATGTGGCTGAGCGGCCCGTGCGGTGAGTCGGCCGCCCTGGCCGATAAGTCGGCCGCCCCGGTCTGTTAGGCCCAACACAGCTCAATTTTAAATTTTTGTTCCTTTTTTCTTTTAAAACGGCTCAATTTCATATTTTTGTACTTTTCATGTTCTAACCTAACGCAACTAACACAAAAAGTTCTAACCTAACGCAACAAACCCAAAAAAGTTCTAACATAACGCAACTAACAAAAAAAAATTTGAGTCGGATCACGAGGCTGACGAAGAAGAAGGACTACCTATGGAGATTAATGATGAAATCTAAACTATTTGAATATTGTTTTGCAAAATTTTGACTTTTTTTAGTGTATTTTTGTATTCTATTTATGTTAAACTTTTTATATATATTTTTTTGAATAAAAAATAAAATAAAAAAATAGGGGAAGGGGTTGCCCTGTTCGGCCAAGGCGCTGGGCGGCCGGGGGCCAACCCGCCTCCGCCACCGACTTCAAATACACTGGCTCCAACTATCCAGTAAAAAAGTTTAGCATCTATTGCTTTTACGAGGAATGTATTGAAGACTTTTTTTTCAATCTAATGGAAAATATTGTCTCCAATCACACAAGAGTGCGACTATACGTGTTGAACCCACATACCGCAGTCGGGCCCTAAACTTTTAATACTAAACAACCACAAACCGTTAATTACTCCTAAATTCATAATTATGGTATATAATTCATCCGTTTTACACACTTTAAATTTGGTATAACACATAATTAAAACGCGAGATGCACAATATATGATTGATTCATATCCAATTTGAGTTGCTCTTACGAGAAATGTAATGAAGTATCTTTATTTCCAATCTATTTCAAAATATTGTCTCCAATACCACAAGTGTCTGAGCACTCGACAAAAACTAATGTATTTAAATGCATGTCTGTCCACTCATATTCATTTAGCATAGTAAGTAGAGTAATTAGAGTTTTGTCATATATTTTAGCCATAATTAAATATCCTGAATGGCCAAGTCAGAACAAACACTAAAGTCGACACAACTGTGTGGCATATTCGTGGTTAACTTGGATGAAGTATTCGTGCTCCAACTACGTTATATTTAGTACAGCATCCGACAATATGTGGTAAATCCTTTTATCTCAATCTGGCCCTAACCCTAAACTCTAAACTCGGATATCTCAGACAGTGCGTGTAGTCTTTTCATAGATTGTGCGTGAAGTCTTTTCATAATCTGTGTGTGCTGCGTCTTTTCGTTAATAGAGTGAGTTTTTTCATATTGATGTTGAACAGGTGGAACGATACAAATATGATAATTATTCCTATAAATAGATGCAACAATAACAAGAAACCTACTCCTCATTCATTCATAACATGGTTGTCAATTTCACTTCCTTCTCCGATTTCGTCCCCGTCAGAATAAGGCACACCATATTATGTGCAGTTATCTTTATCCCAGAAGATAAAGCAGCAGCCTTCTACTAATTAACCCCCTACTTTTACAAGTAGAGTGGTGCTGGTGTGTCATCCGGGATAAAGTGAGCTACAATCACCATATATAATTACCCTTCAAATAGATGCAATATCGTCTTTTACACCCTAATTTACTTGCACACTCCCAAAATCCATCCTCATCCACAACATGGATGCCAACGTTGCTTCTCTCATTGGTTCCTTCCCCAACTCTGCTAGAATAAGTTTAAGTGGTGTTGGTGTGTCTTCCGAGATAAAGAGAACCAACATCTCTATACATATTCAGCAGTTCCTTGGCTACCTGTTCAGCATTCGAGAGCTGCCCAATACATGTTGGGGAGCATCATTAGTATATTTCCTTTATGGATATCTACTAATGTATGAGCATATCTTTCAGCTTGGCGACGATTTGTGCAGTATCTTTTACAAGTTTCACCTCCAAATTATCAGCAACATTCTAAACTAGATTCTTACTATTTGATTTCAACGAGCAGACCAGATACGATTACTCTGGTTACCATGGTGACGTATCGTTAGATAAGACAGACGAGCCACAATGCTGATCGGCATCATCTTCCACTCTTTCATTGAAGCATTCGTGCAATGCAGCTATTTGGCCCAACACGTTAACTTCTATCATATGGTGGTTGATGTCACAACGTATGGCTCACCCTCCAAGTAATTCAGTCTGAAGGATTCGATTGTGTCGGCCACCCAACAAAGTTTAGAGGCAGAAACAACAAAATTGGACGATAAGCTCCAAAATACGGTGGCAATTCGGGTTGCATTAGTGGCGTAGAGGTTATCCAGATTGAACATGTCAGACCATACCGGTTTATGGTGTTCAGCGGTTACAAAGTCAAAGGTGGCAGTCGTCGTGACAAGATCATTGAGTGCGGCGTCAAGGATGGCATTGGGTGCAAAATTGTCGGGGTATTTTCGACAATGTTGCATAGGATGACGAGGTGTGTGGCTTCAGAGGCAAAGGTGGTTGCAAAGGCGATGATGACACAGAAGTAGATGAATGAGATGGCAATAAGGTTGGAGGCGATCACAACAAGGGCGATACTGAATCGGCTAAGGCTGCGACGTCGGCATCCATGGCATAACTTTTAAACTCTGGGTTTTTCCCCATCGGAGATGATACAATAAAAAGTCTTCTGGCTGTTGACTTGATTAGAAGGGTTTAAGACGGTTTAGTATTTTATTTTTTTTCTTTCTTTTCTTTTAATGCCTTTTAAGTAAAAGAACAATAAAAGTAAATAAAATATAAAATTGGAAGTTAAATTTCGAATTAGGATTTTCACAGAGGTTGTTCATCCAATTTATCCGAAAAATTGGGATGGGCAACTGGGAAGAATGGAAACGACAAATTATAGTGTAAAAAAATTGGATAACGAAAATGAAATGGATTTAATAATCGTGATAACATCGTGTCTTTACCCGTTCTATATATTAAATTTGGATTAAGACAAGGTTGGACAAGTATAAAAAGTTGCATATATCACTCGGAGGGAGGATAACTATACTAAGAGCCATTTTGACAAGCATTCCCACTTACTATTTCTCCCTCTATAAAATTCCAGCTGGAGTCAAGCAGATTGTTAAATTACAGAGGTAGTTTATGTGGGGGGAAAGAGGAGAGGGTCACAGACGAATCTCATGGATAAGTTGGTCAAAAGTTTACTATCCTAGAGAAAAAGGAGGCCTGGAAATTAGGAAACTAGCTGAATACAATTTAGCACTACTGGGTAAACGGCTCAGCAAGTTCCTAATATAGACTCCTGAGACTTGGGCATCTGTCATTCTTGATCAAATATAGTGAATTATACCTTATCAGAAGATTATACAGGCAGATGGTATCTCAAAACAGATACTCTACTTGGTGAAGCGACATTTGCAATTAGATTACTACTCAACCATGATTTTATAAGCTCTTTCAGAGGAAAATTGGGAATAGTTCTAAGACATCATTTTGGCAAGACAGATGGTTGGGTCCAGAACTTTTTACTACAGCCTATCCTCAGCTATATATTAATGCATCATGTAGCAGAAAAAGGCATGTTCACCTGGAATAGGTTCTAGGTTTGGTTGTACCACTGATCCAATGAGGTGATTCTTGAGTTCTTCCAGTTGTCTCACATTCTGCAAGCGACACCTGCTCCAACTCGGCTTGCTGATTCCTGGATTTGGGATGATACTATGATAAGCACATACAAAGTGACAAAGTTAGGGTTCATTTACTTCAAACTTATGTATCAGCATTTGATTCGGATTACGAACGTTACCATTATCAACATCACATGTAATAAACACATTTTGGTGTTTGATGTCGATTGAGATAGTTAAGATTTCTTGTGTTTACTTTGAAATTGATTACGTCAGATTAAACAGATAATGATGGGTAAATCACTGAAATATCCCTTACGTGTATTTGAGCTTTAAACACTCCAGAACAACATCTCCTCTGAATCCGAACAAGTAAACATGCTACACTGGAGATTAACACAGATTAATACCACCAATATCACAATCTGAAACAAATTATTCATCCTAAAACAAATGTTATACATTTGGAAAAAAACAAACTGTTAGTCAACACTCGAAAAACAAACCCATAATCAAAGAAAAATGAATGTTATACACGCAAAAAACAAGACTAATAAATTGTTCAACACACACGAAAAGGGTGCAAGTTCATTTATTCTGTCCAGGGCCCACATTTCTATAACTTTCGAACACAGAAGTAGCATTTCATCCCTCTTGTTCGTCCATTCACGAGATGCTTCCAAGTTCACAATCCATTATGGAGATTGAATACCCTCAACTTCAGTCTCACCCTGTGTATCTTGTTCTTCAACTACGTCCTCTAGAATATGGTAGGGTTGATTTTCCTTAAGAAAGTTGTGAAGAATAGCACAAGCCTAGATCACTTGGATTTGACACCTTATGTGGTCGTACATAGGCAATCTCAAGACTGCCCAATGACGCTTCGGGATGTCGAACGTGTGTTCAATTACATTCCATGCCTTAGATGCTTCAAATTGAAGTATTCTTTGGCTTTCTGTGGAGCTCGATTTTTGGTGGCCCATTCCCTTAAATAGTATCGTGTACGACGATATGAGACCACAAAAACCCTCATGATTCATGTAGTCATTATCCGCAAGGTAGTATATGCCTTCAAAATAAATCATATAAATAAAAAATTGATGGTATAAATGTAGGAATGAAGGCTGTACATTGATGGTGTAATCATAGGCATGAAGAAAGTACCTTGAGGAACCCGCAATCCATTAGGTCGCCGCAATGCATCTTTTAACACTCGTGCATCAGCAGCCGATCCCTCCCATCCTGTGAGGACGCAGACAAATCGACCTTCACGATCACATACACCTAACACATTAATAGCTACTTGTCCTTTCCTCATCCTACACCGAGGTATCAATTTGTTGGAAACATGAATGGGGACATACGTCCCTTCAGAGCCCCTAAACAACCCTGCAGGATTTAAACATAAGCTAGGATATGCACATAAGCACCAATAATATTAACATTGGGATAATAACGTTCTACTTACCGGAAACATACCCCAACGCTCATCTGTAGAATCATTTGGTATGATAACAGATTGAACTAATAGCTTCAGTTTGACTAATGCGCTTACACACATTCAAGCTCAAGAACACAAAGCACGAACATACAAGAATTTAAAAAAACATTATACACGAACAAACTCAATGCCCAGAATGAACGAATTCAATGCCCAGAATGAACAAATTCAGTAAACGCATCAAATGTTATAAACGAACAAATTAAATCCGAACACCACAACTTACAGGGATTCCAAATCTGTGCATAATTAAATGCATAAAAAATGAATAATAACATACCCATAGATCAGAACCGTGCATATCTGAGACAAAATCTATTGAATCGCCGTTAATCAAGATGAATTCACAAAGGGGAACAATCTAGGGTTCGAAGTTTATATAATTGGATTTTAGGAATTGAGAATTGTAGACGAAGGTTTTTGTATTTATAGTAGGGCAATTTGTAATTCAAATGAAGTTCAGATGGTATTTACGTCATTTTACATTTCAGTCGAAAGACAAGTCACAGAATCACATGAGAAAGTGGGGATAAGAATAGCGCTCCAAATCAAAGATCTGCCGAAAATGGCTGGATTTGGCGAGTTGCACCTTGGATAACGCTAATAATCAAATTCGCAATAAACAGGTTTTCGGGTTTGATTACGGCCATTAAAAACTGCGATAATGACGATAATCAAACGATATCAAACGCAGTAAATGGACCCTTATATGATAAGTTATGCAAATCGAATGGGTACAGCAGTAAGCTTATCTAGGAGTGATTGAGGCATGGAACAAGCTGATACCTTACAAAATATCAAATTTTACTTGGAAACTTTTGTAATATCGCATTCATACCCAAGAAAATCTAAGAATTCGAGGAGTTGATATTCCAACAGAAAGCTGCCCTGTATGTGAAAGTGAAATGGAAACGACAAGTAATCTCTTTTTGCTTTATCCTATAGCATATACATTATGGAGACAAATCGATAAATGGCTACATATCAATGGAGCTTGGCAAAGAGATTTTAACTTACATCTGGAGCAAGTCATGGGCAACTCATTTCCGCCATGGAAGACAATGGTCTGGAATGCTCTGTGGCAATAAATTGTTTGGCACATATAGAAGCTCCGCAATGCTAAAATATTTGAGGATAAAATGTTCGAATTGAGGACATTTTCGAGCAAATTAAGTTGGATCTGTGGTGGAATCTTAATGTGTATAAGAAGTTGTTGCCTGTAATTAGCTCGAAGGACTGGAGTGAGCGCCAGAATTTTGCCTTTTATGACAGAGAAGACGAAGCTATTATCAGAGGATTGGAGTCGGCAAACTTGATTTGTGTTTTGTGAAATGATACAAGGATGTCGATGATCTTTTGTACATATGTATTTTCCTATATTTTGGAAAATACAATTATAAAATAATAATAACAAAACGTACCTATTAAAAAACGAATTTAATCCACATAGGGCTGTTATGCTAGGGCGGTAGATTTTCATTAAATTGTCGTTGATCATTTTCTATGCTAGCATGAATTCCTGTACTGTCGGGCTTTGTTGAAGTGTCTTATACCAATTTTACAAACAAATATTAGTCAACTTAATTAGGAATGTGATGTTACAATCTATCACATTGAGTTCAAGATTTTAATGAGAGTAGCCCACATCCACCTATTTATATTGGATCACACACGCCCACACGAGGCCCGATCCAGGATTGAGGTCGGACCGGTTTTCTAACAGATTTAAATACAAAAAAAGATGAAGTTATGTATGGGCTTTGCATATTCGGATAACGAGCAAACTTCAAGTGTATAACTCTTAGTTGTACAATTTTTCGATTATATTTTTTGTTGTCGAAATTGATCACACCAATGGAAAACTTGTATATAAGAGAATAAATGCCTCATGCTTTAGTGTGGTTCCGACAACTTCATCGCAGGGAATTTTGAAGACTTTTTCCCTTGGGTTAAGTATTCCTTAATAGGATTCTAGAAATTCCTGGTGACGAAGTCATAGGAACCACACCGGAGCATGAGGCTTTTGTTCTCTTATATACAAGATATCCATTGGTGTTATCAACTTCAACAATGGAAAATGGAATCGAAAAATTGTACACGGATTCAGTGGCGAAGCCAGGTTTCGCGGCAGGAGGGGGCACAGTTCTACAAATTAATTTTATATAATTTATTAATAAATTTAATATTTAAATAATATAAATAAAAAAATAATACGCAAAATAATAAAAATGAGATTTTACTGCATAAAAATACGTTGTTGACAAGAAGCACAATCAGCACGAAGAGAAGAAAAAACACCATGGGAAGATAAAGGCCAAAAAAGACAAGTCTGTTGTAAAGGGAAAATAGCGCACTGAGATCTCCAAGCATATGTAAAACCATCACTTTCTATACCAAACTATGTGCACCTTTCGAGTGAGATGAATATTCCCAAGGAAATGTAGGTAGATGGTATATATATTTGTAGTTTTTTAGCACCAATTTTAGTTACTATTAAACCCCTACCCTAAGAAAGAAATATCGGCATATAAAGCAGGATGTGCAGGTTTTGCAAGAAGTGGCCGGAAATCTTAGTTTTGCAATCTGATTTTGTAATGTCGAGACCTAGAAA
This sequence comes from Pinguicula primuliflora, assembly GCA_025802335.1. Lineage (NCBI taxonomy): Eukaryota > Viridiplantae > Streptophyta > Magnoliopsida > Lamiales > Lentibulariaceae > Pinguicula > Pinguicula primuliflora. The sequence goes on along the minus strand of JAOYMZ010000505.1, from coordinate 708 downwards.
GACTTTGACGTAATAGAATGAAAAATTTATTTTGCAATTTTAATAATAATATAATATTTTTTATTTTTAAAAATTAAAAAAAGATTTTCATTTTTTTTGGGATGTTTTTTCAGAGGAGCATGTGCATCCCACATCCCTTCGCCACTCGTTGTGGGCCATCCTTCATGGATAGAGCCCACAGTGTAGAGGATGATTTTCTAGCAAAGGCCGGCTTATCTAACACAAGTAGGGAACTTCTAAACGGCAACACGGGCTGCATCAACCCACCAACTTTTAGGCCTCGCTATTCAGACGTGATTCCTATGCAGTCATCTTCAAACTTCTCTAGGCCTGATTTGTTGGTCCCTCCACATGGGGGAGGGCCACAATATTCAAGACATCCATCAAAATGAACTTTTTCAAACTTGGCTGCATTTTGTTCAAAGTTGGATGACTGTTCAAGGTTGGATGTGTTTTTTTTTTAAAGTGATGGAAGTTTTTTCAAAAATGGCTGCGGAAACTTGCCTATAAATAGAGGCTTCTTCAACTTCATAACACCAACAACACAACTGAGAGAAGAAGAAAGAATTTCTTCCTGTGAGAGAGTTATTTAGGGTATTCCTAAATTGGGGGAGTGACAAAAATATTGGGAAAATATTTTTGGATAGATCTCCGGTGTTGGTTAGCCTCTAGATGTTCTAGAGAAGACTCTCTTGTACCTACTATTTT
>JAOYMZ010000504.1:0-10097 GCA_025802335.1 Pinguicula primuliflora | reverse complement strand
ATGTGCCTGCTTCTTCTAAAGATTCAAAAACCATCCCCACATATGGTTTTTGTACAATGGGTGAACTGCTAAAATCAGCATCTTCACTTACTTGATGCGGATCGTCCATAAAAATGGGTGAACTGCTAAAATCAGCATCTTCACTTACTTGATGCGGATTGTCCATAAAAACTAACAATTAAAAACAGAATCATAAACAATAATGAAGACTAACAGTAATCAGATTAGTCATCTAAACAGTTTTACCGCCGTGAATAAAGCACATATGTATTTACTTTGAATTGGTTGCATAGAATGTACCTTTCTGAACGGAAAAATTCTTGAAGTTGTTCCGTCGCCGCCGTGAATGAATTACAACGGATGTCTCTTTCACACGATACCAAAAGATTTCTCCTTTCACGCGGATGTCTCCTTTCGTTGACAGAATCTAGTATTACAAAGCTGCCGTGAATGCCGCCATCGTGAATCCTGCCGCCGTGAATGAAGCGATAGTGAGGTCGCGAAGGGTTCAAGAGACGGTAGAGAAATGAGAATTGTGGTCACGTGCCCTCCAAAAAAATTAATTCCTCCTCCAATCTGCACCGTTGAGATAGAGTTAAATGTAAGGCATATATGTGAGGGCAAAAAATAGGGCAGATTATAGGGCTGGGGAACCCCCCCCGATATATATATATATAAATATAGGGCAAGTTCCGTGACCCTAACTTTTACCCCAATTTTAGCCTTGATTTTTCAATTCCGGCCACTAGGATTGTCCGTTGACGGAATTGGGCACATCATGTGTTCAAGTTTTGGTCCGGTTCCGGCGACTTCGTCGCCGATATTTTCTAAAACCCTATTTAGTACTACTTAACCCAAGGGGAAAATGTGAACCCTCCGTTAAACAGTGATAACGTCGTCGGAATATCACCAAAACTTGAACATATGATCTCCTATGTATAAGCTTTCTAACGATTTGCCCAATTCCGTCAACGGGCTATCCTAGTGGCCGAAATTGAAAAATTAGGGTAAAAATTAGGGCAAAAATCATGAACATATAACCGTCCCGATATATATATATATATATATATATATATATATATATATACTAAGATTAATAATATATGGGCTTCGGCTTATGTGAGGATTGGGCCACCCATCACCCTTACTTCTCATAATATTTAGTGTAAGTAAATGAGTCAATACTTAAATAAATATTAATATTTAGAAATGAAATACAAAGAGGAAAATGGGATCGTTCTTCTTCCACTCATCCCCAACTCCCCACTATTTTCATTAGTTTTGTTCCTCCCACTCTTCCCATTTAGGGGTGGACAAATGGGACGGTTCAGGAACCGTTTGGACCGAGAACTGGAAATCGTTTTTTCGTTTTCCCGAAATTATCGGGAATTTGGGAAAACGGGATGGTTCCGGTCGTGAAAATTTGATTCCCATCAGGTATCGGGACGGTTCCGGGTACCATATACCCTTATCGGCATATACCCGATAAGTGACCGATAAGAAACCGTTAAGGAATCGATAAAGAATAAAACATAATTTTCCGATAAGGGACCGTTATCGTCCTGATAAGGACCCGATAAGGAACTGATAAGGGTTTAATTTAAAAAAAATAAAAGGAATTGAAAAGAAAAATTCCTTATCAGTCCCTTAGCGGTTCCATAACGAGAATGTGGAACCGATAAGGAATCGATAAGGAACCGTTCCCGAACCGAACCGATACCCTTATTCCCGATTTTTTTGGGAATGTGGGTATTCGGGACGGTTCCGATTCCAATTTTCCGGTCCCGAATCTTAACGGGACGGGAACGGGTATTGCCAATACCCGTCCCGAATTCCTGTTTGTCCACCCCTATTCCCATTCGCCTGTCTCGCTGAAAAATTTGGATGCCCCATAACTGTAAAGGGGCAAACAAGGTGATCAAGATGGAAATATTTAGAGCTAGAGATTTAGACAAGGTGGAGGTTAGGCAGACACAATCCAAGGGTTATTTTATGGTATTAATGTTGGAAATTCTACAACATAGGTTAGTGATTTGAACATGGTTTGAGTGATTCCGGATTTAGGGGTTTTCAATTTACAAATTCTTTTTTTCCTATGCTCGTTTGAAACCTTCGGAACATTTCTGAGACTGTTAGGCAAAAATAGTGTCTCGCGGGATGTGGGAAACTCTTCCACTTAAATTCTCAGTTTCAAAGTTGTTTTCAAGTTCTGCTAAATTATTGATTCCTTTTAACGTTGCTTATGATGATGTGTATTGTTTTGTTACATGTGGAAAACATGATTCTTTCAATTCTGTAGATTTTCTGGGAAGATGGGTATTGGTGGTCTGAAGCCGAGTAAATTGTGAACATGAAACTCTATTTTCAAACAAGGGGGAATTGGAAAATTAATTCCAAAAAAAAAGATTTGAGTGCAAAAATATTTTCAAACAAGAATCTGTAGGTTTACAGTTGTGTTGAGGAGTAAGGGTCATTTTCTATTGAATATGAGCATGTGGTTTGGCTATGAGCCGTGTTGGGAGAGGGGATGCCCGTGTTGGGCTATGTGAGCCTGTGTTGAGGGTCAGGATTTCCCGTGTTGGCGATTGAGATTCCGGGTTGGCCTTAGGACCGTGTGTGTGTGAATTGTATGGCCGGGTGAATAAATGTGGTTGTTGCAGGATGATGTTTTCATTTGAGCAAGGGGAGTATTTGTTGTGTTACAGTATGGTCACGTTCTTATTCATAGGTTGTGTATAAGAATCTCTACATTGATGTTTACTTATCGATTATATGTTTTCAAACGAAACTTTAGATTTTCAAAGGACAAAATGTTGCATGCTGTTTTATTTGGCCTTACTCTAACTATGATTTAAATTACTTGCTAAGCCTCAACTCACGGATACGTGTTTAATTCATATTTTTTCAGATCAAGGTGCTGGGAATTGTGGGTGTGGCTATAGGGTGCTAAGTTTATTGTCGTTCTTTATTTAGTTTGTACAATAAGTTGCATATCTCTAGTAGTTGTGTATTGTTAAGAGATGGAGGACGTAATGACTAATGCCTCAAATTGATACTCCTTGGTTTTAAATTCTGAGTATGGATTATTTTATTTACCTTGTTGATTAAGGAGAATGGTTTATCTAAATTGGATTAAGTTTGCATTTAAACTTGAGTAACATAGTTGTAAATAAACTGGAGAGCTTTCTCTCATGATATAACAACATGAGGAAGAGAATCATGTTGCAAACCAGTCTAGCTTGAGATTTCATCAATTTTCCTAGTAGGAATCTTACTGGGAATGAAAAAGTTATTTTTCTGCAAGTTAACTTTTTGCCCGGAAACTCCTTCATAATCTTTAATAAGATCAAACACTTTTTGTAAGGATTGTTGAGTCCCCTTGGTGAATACTAGAAGATCATTAGTAAATGCTAGGTGAGAAATAAGAGCACACCCTTTTGGTAGTTTGTAGGAGCATTTAGGATGTCGTTGGACCAGGTCATTTACTCCACAACTCAAAGCTTCAGTAGCTACGATAAACTGGGCATGAGATAAAGGATCGCCCTGTCGTATTCCTCTGGAAGATTGGAAAAAATCGTGAATTCGTCCATTATATAAGACTGAGAACCAGTTGTTGGATAGAACTTGCCAAACCATGTCAATGAAATTCTCTGCCAAGCCAAGAGACCCCAGAACTCTGATTAAGAATAGCCCGGACAAATGATCAAATGTCTTCTTCATATCCAACTTGAGTGCAATGTTCAGGCCAACTTGTTTTCTGTCCAACAAATGGAATAATTCCTTAGCAAGTAAGGTATTATCTGAGATGAGCCTCCCCTTCACAAATTCACTCTGTTGCGAAGAAATTACTCGAGGAAGAACTAATGCTAGCCGAGTAGTTAAAATCTTTGTGAAGATCTTTCCAAAAAAATTGCATAGACTGATACGTCGAAGTTGAGACATATTGCTAGGATTTGTGACCTTAGGTACCATACATAATAAAGTGGATGTCACTGTTCTTTGTAATTCCTATCCAGCAAAGAAACTTAAAACAGCTCTTGTCAAATCCTCAGCTATGATCTCCTAACACTGTTGGAAAAATAAACCAGTGAATCCATCTGGTCCAGCATAACTTTTCTTATCCATTTCAAAGGCTGCTCTTTGATTTCATCAACATTTGGCCATTCTATGAGACTTTGATTCATACTGTCTGTTACTAATTTGGGGATCAAGCTCAGTAGCCGTTTTGAATCTGTTGTAGTATCAGCATATAACTGACTCTGGAAGTGTTCGACCAGAAGCTTTGGGATTTCTAGCATAGGAGTACGAGTACCATCAGCTGAAATCAGAGAGAAACATGTTTCCTTATGACTTCTTATCTTCACTGTACGATGAAAAAGGTGTGTTGCGGTAACCAGCTTTCAACCATTTTACCGTAGCCTTCTCTTTCCATAATATTTCTTCCGAAAATGTTTGGTGTATAAACTTTTTTTATACAAAATTTGTACAAACTAATAACAACCATTGAATTGTTGTATTTACAATTAATAAATATGATATAAAGGAGATTAAATCTAATCCTGTTGAGACTTGATTATTTATATTATCTGGCTAACCCAATTAACCTCAGAGACTCTACATTCATCAACAATCGTGGCATTTTTGCGTCTTGTGTTATTGTGTGCCTTTTTTGTGGATAAGTGTATCGCGAGGCTCATGGATTTTATTTCGGTCTTTAGACCATCATCTACGCTGATATAAAGTTAAAATTTGGAACAGACCCGATCCAGTGGGTTTGGGCTCGTGCGTGTATGTGCGCGTGAGTTAATATATAATGAATGTGCGCTTACACACTTTAAAGCCATTATACCAAGGTAATAGAGTGAAGCACTCTATGTTTATTATATGCTGGTTGATTTATTTATTTGTAATCGGTATGAGACAATTAACTCTAATAATATACTATATATCAGTTGATGATGAAATCACAAATATTATATTTTATTCTTATATATCAATTTTCATTCATCCAAATATCATATATCATTCGTAATATTATTTATTCCATCTTTAATTTTTTTCGAAGTTAAAGTAGAATTTTTAAAAAATGATATTTTTCTAACAAAGCCTTCTAAGTTCTTCCAATACTTTTAAGGTTCAATAACTTTAGAATAATATGTGGTTGTAATACTTGATAGGATTTATAAAAAGGGTTCAAAAAAAGAAAAAAAAATACATATAGCATTATTCATAACTTTATTATCAATGAATGGACTTACTTTTCGGTGTGTGGCCAAAAGAAAAAGAAGCATCCCTTGCAATAATTTTATCTATGCCCCGACTTGTCCTGTTCATAACTGATTTTTAAAAAAAAATGATCTTGGGAAATAAACGCGGAAATAAACTCACATCATGGACCGTTGGGCATTAGTGACGCTACAGTGATTTGGGTCGATTATGCAAAAAAAAAATGTTGCTGCCTCGATAGGGGCAATAAATGTCATGGTCCATTGATCTGCCCAGTTTCATAATAAAATACAATTTATCTCTTGTAGTTTTAATTAAAAACAATTTAATCTGCTATGATGTAAAAATGAATCATTTATTTTCTTGTGCTTTTAAAAAAAAGAAATTTGTCCTTAGGTGCATTTCATTCGCGCGTAATGACAGTGGACGAGAAAAAATTGAAAGAAAAAGACTATTTTACCCATAAATTGACTATTAAAGTTTGTATTTAATTATTATAAAAAATCATTCACCCAAAAAATTATTATTTAATTATGCAAAAATTGTAAAAAATACTATAATAATACAAAAAATTGTAAAAAATCATTCACCCAAAAATAATGTAACATGTCCTCCAAAAACATCTATCCTTCCAAAAATGCAACTAAAATTTGAGTTTTTTTTTCCAAGTTTTTTCAATTGTTAAATTACTATTTAATTATTCAAAATATTGCAAAGATTATTTCAGTAATTTTTTGTTTTTTGTTATGTTTTAAATATATATGAAAAATCAAATATATATTAGTATCGTATAAAATATAAATTAAATATGAATAATTATAATATTATCTGGTGTAAGCTCAAATGTGACGGAATTAATTTGTTCTCAAATCAACATAAATCTCTCGTAATCTACAAAATATGTAAAAAAATATTAGTAAAATAATTTTAAATAGGCAGTACATAAATAAATATTTAAAAGTAATAAAATTTAAAAAACCATGGCACAAGAACAATATTTTAAATATTTTATAAATATTTAATTTTGTAATATTACTTAGATATAACTATTTTAAAAATAAATCTCTAAAATCTTAACTACAATTATATTTTTATTTGTTTTAAGTGTTTATGGTTTTATTACATTTATAGTATATTATTAAGTATTTAAGATTTTATTCCATTTGCAGCGGATTTGTTTTTTAAAATTTTTGTAGAATTTCTCTCTTTTTATGTTTTTATTATTTTTACAGAATTTAATTGTTTTTTCTATTTTTTGTATTTTTAAAGTCTTTTTATTATTTTTTATTTTTGCACATTTTTTTAATGTTTTAATTTTAATTTTTGTATTTTATACTTTATATTTTAGTAGTTCATAATTTAAAAAAATAGTAATAAATGATATTCAGGGATAAAATAATTTTTTCTTTTTTAATTAAGGGTATTTTAGTCTTTTCAATTTCAATTTTGATTAAAATAAAATAAGGACTCGCGTTGTCATTTTTTTTAAACAATAGAGAGGTAAATTGTGAGTTTTCAAAGCATAAAGGTGTAAAGTAACTTTACCACAAACCACAGAAGTGTAAATTGGATTTTACTACGCAACTTCATGTCATCATTATAAATTACATTTTTACTCGCGAGAACCAATAGCAAATGGAGAAGGCTAATAAGCCAAGGGAGAGAGAGGAAGTCCTCCTTCTCTCTACTCCCACCCGACGTTTTCCGTTGAAGACGACCTCTCCGGGCGGCGGCCGTCGCCCTCCCACCGCAGACCAGTGCTCTTGGTCCTTGTCCGGCGTCTCTTTGCCCATTCTCCCTGGCCGTCCTCCAGTTCGGCATCTCCCAGCCCGGCGTCGGCCCAACCAGTGCCTCCCTGATCGGCGGTTTAGGGTTCCAGCGGCTCTAGATGGTTGGTGTTTTTCCCAGGTCGGCATCTACGATGCCATCCCGGACTCCTCCTTTCCTGCTCCTCGTCTCCGGCGAGCCCCCACCTCCGGCCGACACCTCCTCCAGCACTTCTCCAGGCCGACATCTGGCGAACACCCCCAGCATCTCCTGGCCGCCACCTCCGGCGAATACTCCAAGAACCTCTCCAGACTGCCAGCCGGCGGACAGACTCCAGACCGTGCCCGGAGGGCACGGCGATTCCCGGCCGCTGCACGGATGCATGCGGCGGTAACCCAGGCCGTGCTCAGTGGGCACGACATTTTCCAGTCGCCGCACAGTATGCGTGCGACGGCGACCCTCAAACCCTAGGGTTTGAGGGGATTGGGCCAACCCAACTTTTGGGCTGGCCCTCTGGCCCAATTGACTGGTCGATTGGGTTGGGCCAATTAATATTGGTCCTTTTATCGCTTTATCATTTTGTAATTGTACGATTTGAACTGCGCTCACTTTAGGGTCTAGTTATGTATAATTGCTTTTATTAATAAAATTTTATTTCTTGAAAAAAAAAGTTACCTTGTATCGATGCGTTTGCAGCAGCAAAGGAATCCGACATGGGATGACACAATCTTAACTCGCCGACGCCGGACTACGAAAGGGTGCTTGACGAGGAAACATGTCGCGGCATACATCTCCATGTCATCCCTATCAATGCACTTTTTCCTCTCCCAAAGGTTCTTGACAAGAAAAGAGGAAGGTCAATTTCTCTGCATTCTACAGCGGAAGGCGAAGCAAGAATGAAGCGAAAGAATCGCTGTCAAAAGTGTGGTGTCCTCGGACATTATGCGAAGACATGCAACAGGGGACGTATTGATAAGAAAAATGATACTACAAGTGGATGGCGGGAGTGAGGGCTGCAGCCTACAGTTCGTATCAAACCCTTTCTAATTTTTCATTTGCTGAACATTTAATTGGGACTTGAGAATAAGGTTCAGTTATATTCAATTCATCCAAATAGTTGTGAATTCATTTGTATTCATTGCTTAATCATAATCTATTCATTAGCGTAAACATGTTCTATAATATAATTCAACACTTCTAATATATCGGGTTTAATGCGGCCTACGAGTAATGTGGGAACCTACATGGAAGTACATAATCTGTTGACTGTTTTATTCATGTCGGATGGGAATAGCACGATTATACGTCGAGCATTAAACATTTAATAATAAACAACCTTACTGACCTCGGACAATCGTGGATATCTCGGAAGAGACATTTGTGCTCCAAATATACTGTAATCAATGGGTCAATCCACATCTAACGGTATGAGCTCGACTATACGTGATAATCCTGAGTCGGGCCCTAAACTATTAAACAAATAAAGCAATCGACAGAACCGCAACCCATCGTGGTGAAGAGCCATTCCTGCTTCAATTATTAAATAAACAAAGCGATCAACAGGACCGCGACCCATCGTGGTTATACTGGAAGAGACCTTCGTGCTACTATTATACTGTATTAAGCACAACATACGTGGTAAGCTTGGATAATGCAGTCGGGCTCTAAACTATTAAACAAACAAAGCGATCGACACGACCGCGACTTGTCGTTATTATCCCCGAAGAGTCATTCGTGCTCCAATTATCCTATAATTCATGGTTCTATCCACGTCTGACGGTACAAACTCGACTATACATGGTAATCCTGGTTACCTCAGTCGGGCCCTAAACTATTAAACAAATAAATCAAAGCGATCGACAGGACATTCGTGATCCATTTAAACAAAGCGATCGACCGTGATCCATCGTGGTGAAGAGACATTCGTGCTCCAATTACTAAATAAACAAAGCAATCGACAGGACAGCGACCCATCGTGGTTATCCCGGAAGAGACCTTCATGCTCCAACTATATTGTATTAAGCACAACATATGTGGTAAATCCGGATAATGCAGTCGAGCCCTAAACTATTAAATAAACAAACTGATCGACAAGACCGCGACCCATCATTGTTATCCCGGAAGAGTCATTCGTGCTCCAATTATCCTGTAATCCATGGTTCTATCCACATCTGACAGTACGAGCTCGATTATACGTGGTAATCCAGGTTACCTCAATCGGGCCCTAATCTATTAAACAAACAAAGCAATCGATAGGACCACAACTATACGTGGTAAATCCGAATAATGCAGTCGGACCCAAAAAAATAACACTAAACATAATCTAAATTTTGTTTAAATAACACGCAGACTCATAATTGTGGTATATAATTCATTACATTTACACAGTTTAAATTTCGTTTAACGCCTATATAAATCGTGAGACGAACAATCTTAAGGTCATCCATGAGATTTGTTGAACACAAATCTCCATCAGAAGCATATTTGACTACAATATTTATAACCTGTTAATTTTATTGGATTAATATGAGTATTTCATATTAATTTTTATTTTCTGTATAATTCAAATTCGTTGTTCAAAGGGTCTTAAGTCTTGCGCCACGAAACTCGCTCACCTCACACACACGTCGGATAGTGCATCTGGTCCTATCACCACGATCATTCGTGTTTTTCAAATTCCATTACTCACGCGGTAATCATCCTACCATACGTGCTTTACACGTGTATAGTTTTGAAATGGTGCGCTGTATCGCGGAAATCGCACGACCATACGTTCTTTATACCTTCAAATAAAATGACTCTCTTACCCTCCAAAGTGTCTTTCCGCCTATCGGCCTGCTCCTATATGTGTCTTTTCGTTTTCATTTTCATATGCGCCCCTTCTTAAGGGCATCATTCGATACAAGTGCGACCATACGTGTTTTTTATAAGCGTCATTTGCTGCAAAACTTCACAAAAAACATAATCAAGATGTCTGGCTCGCACCAAAATTCTTCTTCATCCGACTGCTTCGACATCATCTGTTGGAAAATATACATTTCGTAGAGATTCCACTTAAGCTTCGGAAAAGGCTAAAGATGGAATATAAATGATTACGAAATGAT
>JAOYMZ010000503.1:0-10098 GCA_025802335.1 Pinguicula primuliflora | reverse complement strand
CAGTACGCAATATTGCTCATCATAATATAATCTGAGTGCCAAGCTGGTGTAGATCTTACTCGTTCTGATCGACGAACTTCTTGTGGAGCATTAGAATCCTCCGATTCAAGTTCTTCGTACTCTGGTACAATTTCAGAAGAAAATTTCTTTTCTACCTGCACATTTGTAGTTCCTGAACTTCCTGCTTCAGCGCTATCGTCTCTCTCGTTTCTTTTTAGCTTATCTTCTACAAAGATAACATCCCTACTGATGACGACCTTGTGGGCAGTGAGGTCCCACAGGCCATACCCCTTGACTCCATCAGCATACCCCAAGAACAAGCACCTCCTGAATTTTGGATCCAACTTTGTAATTTCTTGGGTATTATACATCAGGTATACCGAACTTCCAAATATATGAAGGTTGGAATAATCCACTGAATTTCCAGTCCACATCTCCATTAGTGCCTTCAACTCAATCGTGATTGATGGAACCCGATTAATCACATAACAGGCGGTGTTGACTGCTTCTGTCCAAAACTTCTTGTCAAGGCCTGCAGCTCCCAACATGGCTCTTGTTCTCTCTAATAAGGTCTGTTCATCCGCTCTGCCACTCCATTCTGTTGATGAGTGTATGCCGTCGTGAACTGCCTTTTGATCTTTTCTCTTTTGCAAAAGCTTTCAAATTCGTGACCAATATATTCTCCTCCATTATCCGTCCACAAGCACTTAATTCTTTTTCCTGAATCAAGCTTAATCCGCACTTTGAAAACTTTAAATTTTGAGAACACATCTCACTTCCTCTTGATTGAATACACCCAACATCTCCTAGAATAATCGTCAATAAATGACACAAAGTACTTCGCACCTCCCAGGGATACATCCGGTACTTGTCGTACTTCAGAGTGAATTAACTCTAGAATAGCCTTGCTTCTAGAACTTGATGAGTTGAATCTCAATTGGTGCTGCTTGCTAATAACACAATACTGAAAAAAAGGGTAAGATCACCTTGTTGAGGCCTGGTAGTCGCTTTTGCTCGACAAGAACCTTCAGCCCTTGTTCTGACATATGGCCATGGTTTTGGTGTCATTGCATTGTAGTTGATTCTCCAGATGTAACAAATGCTTCTGCTTCTTGCAATGTCTCCTCCTTTAGCACATATAGCTTTGCAGTTTCCTTTTCTTCCTTCATAAGCACAAGCGCGCCACGAATTATTTTCATAATCCCCATCTCAATTTCAATCTTGCACCCGAGGTCATCGAATTGTCTCAAAGACAATAAATTCTTCTTCAAATCAGCTACATGCCACACTTGTTGAATAGTGCGTACCGAGTCATCATACAACTTTAAGTTGATGGTTCAGATACCAACGATCTTCAAAGCATGATTGGTACAGTTGAATACAGATCCTCCTTAGACTGGTTCATAATGATGAGACCATTCTCTTCTATAGGTCATTGATGAGACCCATTCATATGCATTTTTGGGCTCATTTATTTGATAATATTTGCTTGAAATCATACCTTTTGTATGGTTTTTACTTGTTTTTATCTTATTTTGTGTTTTAGGGCCAAGATTAAGTGGAAGAAGGGAAAAGACCCAAAAAGTGGAAGTTTAAAGCTCAAAATCCAATTAAACCACCACAAGTCTCACTAGATATTTATCCAAAATATGTGGACAAATTGAAGGGCAAGAAGGTCATTTCAACCCTTTTGTCCAAAGCTTAAAATCTCTTCCACTTATTTTGAAAAGGACTCTCCCCTTCAACATTTTGAAAAAAACACCGTAGCATTCTTATCTCATCTCAAGGAGGAGGGGACGGCCAGCACCATTTTGGGAGAGAAAGGTGGCGGTTTGTACTAAGTGGCTTTCACGGCAACGATCAGCGGCGGACATTTTGGCCAAGAAGAGGAGGCCTAGATTTGAGGAATTCACTTTCTTGCATCCAATGAAACTCCTTTCTCCTCCTTCGATTTGTTTTGGCCCTTTTTGTTTCTTTATCTTGTTTAGTTTATCTTTAAGCATGTGTAGCTAATTTCTTATGGGTATGGGCACTGAGCCCTTGAACTTGGATGTAGCTTGATTATGTTCTTGAATATCTTCTTGGAGTTTTCATTAATGTTTGGTGGATTACTTGAATGAGTTAATTCTCAAGTTGATTATAGGAGTAGAGATTGGGGCGAGTCACAATTAGAATCTCTTAATTGAGGATTTGATTGGGGTTTTTCCTACACTAATTATTTGCTACTTGGTTGGCTAGGATTGAATGTTCAAGTGATTAGAAAGCTAGAAATTAGACTCACCATTCTATTGAAAACTACATTGGATTAGAAGCATGTTTAGGTTGCATACAAGGGAGGGGTTAGTGCCTAAACCCATATTTATCTCATAATTCTTAGTTAACCTAGTTGCTGATTTTATTCTACCTAGTTGCTGATTTTATTACTAGGATTATGATTTTTTTTCCGAGCTGAGGGTCTCTACGGAAACCCTGGGGTGGGGTATGATTGCGTACATCTTACCCTCCCCAAACACTGCCTAAGGGCGGGATTTATTGGGTATGTTTGGTTTGGTTTGGTTTGGTTTGGTTTGGTTTGGTCATGCACTTGTCTTTGGCAGTCACTAGGTTAGTTGCTGCCTTGGCCAGTTACATTTTGTGTCGTCTAGATGTTGCTTCCTTCACAATCTCGGCCAGTCATTTATCTAGTTCAGGTTTTGGCCAGTTTTGGTGTAAGATTCAGTCAGTCACATTGTTTTAGGATAAGAACTGGCAGTCACTTTGTAGCTAGGATAAAATTGGCAGTCACTTGTTAGCTCCACTTTCGGCTGGTTTTTGTTGCTAGGTTGTTCATTCTAGTTTTGTTGCTATGTTAGTTAACTTCGGCCAGTACTTGTGGGTTTGGTAGACGCTTATTTTAGTTTCTTAGATTAGTTTAGTTTTAAAATAAAACAACTCCAAAACGATTATTTTGTGAATATTGTTAGGCACTTAAATATTAATTGGTCACTAATTCCATCCCAAATCCTTCGAGATCGAATCAGGACGTCTTTACCCTTTATACGAGTTTAGAGTTGTCTTGAATTATAAATTTAAATGCGATAGGATTGTGACACGACGATAAATCTTCATCAGTCATATGGAAAGTAGCTCCCCAATCAAAGAGCCACACATAAGCAAATCTATACCTTCCTTCACCCGAACTATTTGCAATATTTTTTTGAGGAGTGGAATTCTGTGAATTCCAGCAATCTTTCTACAAGTGACCAGTTTTGCTACAACCGTAGCACTTCAAACCTTTCTTACTTTTAGATTTGTCTTTACCCTGGTTCTGGCTCCCACTTGAGCTACACTCCGTTGATCTGCCTCTTATCAGCGCCAATGCTTCCACTTGCTGCGAAGTTGCCTGCCTGTCTTCCCCATTTTTGCACTGATTTTCTTCTCCAAGAACAGTGGTAGCAATATCGTTGAAGACTAGATGATCCATGAGGATATTGTTGGTCGGGTTGATGATAAGTTGATCATACGAGTCGGGTAGACTTTGCAGTAAGATTTCAGCACATTCCTGCGACTCAATCTTGTAATCCAACGATGTGAGTTGCAATAATAGAGTATTTAGAATATTCACGTGCTTCGTCACAGAAGAATATTTAGTCATACGAAAATGTATAACTTCCTCTTTAAGAAAATCCTGTTGTGAAGAGATTTTACATTGTACAATTTGTTGAGATGATCACAAATCTCTTTCGTTGTCTTATTCCCCTCGATGCTAGATAATACACCGTCTGCTAAAGTCAGACGTATATTACTCATAGCATTTTTATCCATCTCAGTCCATTTGTCATCTTTGACATCCGTCGATCGGTCAGCAATAACCGCCAAATAATTATCCTTTTTCATGATTGTCTTTATCTTCAATTTTCACAGTGAGAAATTACTACTGTTGAATTTTTTCAACTAAAACTTTACTGTCATAGCTTCAATCACGAACCCGGAAGCTCTGATACCAATTGTTGTGAAAATAGGACGGATAGAGCTAAACCGCAGCTAATAATTTGTAAGAAATAATACTGAAGATAAATAGAATACGAAGATTTACGTGGAAACCCCTAAACAAATTAAGGCAAAAATCACGGGCAGCGACAGAAGAATTCCACTATGAAAGAATATAGGAGTTACACCATTTTTGTAGATACTACTTGTAATCTCTGTAGAGAATAAAGGATAAACACTCAAACTCTCTATTTTTCTCTATAGTATTTCTCACTATAATGAGACCGAAGACTCTGGGTTGATTGGACAAATGAAGGATGATATCATTTTATATGAGAGAAAACACGTGATATTAGTAGTGTGAACTAATATTTAAAAACTGTCCCACGTTTTTTCCTTCTTGCCTATATATGTATACATTTTTTTCCTTGCATCTATTTTTTTCTTTTCAAAGTGAGCATTTATTGCTCTCTTTGAATTTCAGATCACACTATAGAGCATCACCTATTAGCATACCACCATCACACTACCCCATTAATGGGTAAGGACACATACACGTTAATGGATTGAATCGACCCCCATTAATGGATTGAATCCGACGACCATAATTTGGATTCTAGACATAACAACTTTTGTTCTGGATGTAATGTTCTGGCGGTGAAAATTAGTCATCAGTGACATGCAAAACAGATCCTATAGCACTATTGGTTTGTAATTACAATTTGTTGTCCGTCGACTTATGATTATGGGGACTTGATAAAAAGGTATCTACCTTTTTAAATTGTCTGCGAAAGACAAAACAGATCCTATAGCACTATTGATTTTAGATGATCCGTTGGGAGTTTTGAATTTTGAACGTTTGTCTGCGAAAGACAAAACCGGAAATATATCAATAAAATAATAAATAAATACAAGTATTGGGTCAAAAAAAATTCAAGAAGGCCCATTTATGGTAATTCCGATTTTGATTCGGACTTGGACTCCGTCTTTACGTTAATTTGGGCGTCATCTCGTATGAGTTTCGAATTGAAAGTTGCCACTCAAGTGGTTGGGTCTTAAATACAACATGGTCGTGTCCGGTGATGTGTAAACACGGCCCAATACGCTTACCTTTATAAATTTTATCCGTATAAACGCTATTGTCAAAAATTATATATTTTGGATTATAATTATTGTATATTATCAAAATTAAAACCATCAATTGGAACCTTAAGCATAGAATACCCAGAAGCCACATGTGTTCAGATGGTTTATGTCCACTTGATCACCAACAATTTATTTGCACATGGCGGCCCGCCAAGGCGAACGACTTTTTTTAAAAAAAAAAAATTTGCAAAAAAATAATTTTGCCTAAGCGATTGGGCGGCTCCAAAACGCTTTGGGGCTGCCCAACACATTCTCGAACACTGTATATGAGATTGGCAATTTGGACTCGCCCCGACGGGTCACCCCGGACTCTCCCCGGCATGGAGCAAGTCCGACCCGCCCCATAGACGAGGCTGGGGTGAGCGACCTGCCCTGCCTTCTAAGTTAATATATAATTATTTATAGTCTAAATAGTTATTTTTTATATATTTTTTTGTAATATTAATTAGATGTTATTTTTTTCGGGCACTGGGTATATTTTACCCGACCCGACCCGTTGAATTGATCTCCACTGTATGGGGCGGATCCGAGTCCTCCTCCTGAGCCAACGGGGCGGGTCTGTCTGACCCACCTCGCCCTGCCCCATTGTCATTTCTAGTTGTATATTGAATTTAGTATATTAAATTTTATAGTATTGTTGAAAATTATATTGTTAAATGATTATATTATTTGCATTTATTTAAAAAAATACCAATTAATTATTTTTATATTACAATAATTGTATATAATAATTTCATATTAAATATTCTAAAAAATTCATAAATTTAAGGGGGCAGATTCCTTTGCAGACCTTAATAGGTGCGCCACAACTTTAGAAGTTAAGTAATTTTTTTTTAATAACGTATGGAACCTTAATAACCGTTCTAGGGTTTACCAATTGAGTCTCTGAACATTAACATTAGTATGCCTGATACTCTTCAGTAGTTGTGCAGGCTTGAAAATTTGGCGTTGTACTTATAAATATTCATTTTTGTGGAACTTACCTACAAAAAAATTAAAATTCAAATTTGAAATCACACCAAGAGCATTTCAGTTGTGCAGTGGTCGTACAATAATTGTGAATAACGATCGAATACAAAAACAATAACGAAAATAATAACACAATATTTACGTGGTTCAGTAATGTACCAACCTACAGGGAGCATAGATTTTATTGATCCTTGACGGTCTTGTCTGATCAGTTTCGTTCCATAGACTGTTTCCACCAGACTGACACTCTATTGCTCTTAGGGTTACAATAACATAGTAGTTGTACATAACCCTAATAAAGTCACAAAGTCAAATTAACATTGCAAAAAAAAAATATCATGAACTTAACCAGGAAGAGAAAAACCAAAGTCAAACTTCATTGATTACAACAATACATGGAATGAAGCCAAAATTCTCCTGAAGAAATTGATTGGAAAAAAGGGACAACAGTTCTTCACTAGATCTCATTTAACAGAACAAAACTTTTCTTATTTAAGTTCACACAGCCCACAGGTGACGTTCTAGTACTTGGTGAGAAAGGACAAAGTTAGGGTTACAACAGTTTTCCTGACGAATGCTATAAGGCACCTAAATTTGACATTTAAATTTGGCATCCAAAATACACATATGCCTTATGGGCGTACAAACAAGGTCCTTTCCTCAATCCTACACATTCAAAAGTTTGTATACACAAATGAAATCCATGTTTAACATTTAGTGTTTAGAATTTATGTAAGAAGTAAAAAAAGTTTAAATATCAAGGAATTAATTCCATACAGATGCTAGATAATGATTAGGGGTGAGCCAAACAAATGTGGTATATACATGGACACAGTTTAGTATTTATGGACAGAATCCGAATCTAAATACCAGGGATTAATAGCAAATTACATAAGCGAGATAATGCAATTGCACTTAAAGATAATGGTCTGAAATCCTCTCATCAATTTCAACAAATATTATTTGTCAAATATACCTTACCTCGCTACCGTGTGTTTGCAGTCTATTGTGGTAGGTCATTGTCTTAACCTTACTCGGTTCCCTATGTTTATAATACATTACCCTTAATCATATGCTTCTAATAACTTTGCACGACACAAGTTCCGCCAATAATATTCATAACAAGAAAAAGTATCATAGCTAGTGTAAATAACTCTTGTTTTGTTTTTTTTCCTTAATGAAAATTTGGCAAATAAAAAAAATACACATAACAAGGTTACTATTCATACCTATTGAGGCATTATTACAAACATAATACAGCAGGGGGCTAAACAACCAAACCAAGGCTACCCATTAATCCTATCGTTAGGGCTTTGCTAAAATAATATCCTATAATAGTTAGGGGAAAATCGACCCTATATTTCTTGGTAGTTAAATTAAAAGAATAATCTGGCTCCAGGCTTTGACATATTTCATATCAAATTCGAACTAGTAGATTTCCAATCCGGTTCAGCTCCAGAATGATGATGTCGAGTGGTGGTACCGAATTTTAATCTGGACCGTTGGATTAAAATTCAACGGTCCAGATCAAATGGCTCATTTAACTGTTCACTTAACACTTTTGATCTAAACCGTTAAATTTTGATCCAACGGTCCAGATTAAAATTCGACACCGACATATTATTTCAGTAGATTTCTGACCGAGTCATTAGGACGGAAGACAGAACAGAACCTAGATGAAATCTGTGAGGTCAATAACAAGGAATAAAAAGTTATGGACCAAAACATTCCACTCAGTACTGACATCTCATGAAATCCCCTTTTGATATTTGTAAATGTTGTTGACATCTTTCCATTCAGACAACAAGCCAGCTAAGTTTGATTTTTCAGATACACATACACCTGGCTGGGATCTCCATGAGATCATGTCCAAGGATTTCACAGATTGCTGCTGCACATAAACTTAGTGTTTGGATAGAATCCGAAAGGAATAAAACTTTCATTCCAGCATTTCCGACCTCCATTTTTTTTCTCAACGAAGTCACAAAAAGAGTAGACAAACTACAACAACTACTACTACTACTAGGTGGGGTTTTTTTCCCCTCACTGGACTCTACGCATACACGGATCCACACGACATAGCCATCAAAAGGAACGCCGCCTGTTCTTCCTCTCCTAGCTTCTTCCTCCTGTTGGTGTTCGATCTTGGTCTCTGCAAAGCCACGTCTCTACCGAATGCCCATAATCGGTTCTTGAACGGATCGCCGTGCTTGTTTGAACTGCTATCGCCACTGCTGCTAGTACTACTGTTGCTGCTGAGGCTATTGGGGCTCTTGGGATTCAATGCAGATGATGATTTCTTCGTTTTCTTTTCTTCTTTCGTCACACCCAGCAAAGCCCTTCGCTTTTTCCGGCTTCTAATCCCACATGCGTTGCAAAGAGACTGCAAATTAAGCAAAGATCAAAACAGAGACACAGCTAGACTGATATTGGAAAGTATAACTATTTCTACCCACCAACACCTACAAAGAATAAATTTTTATCACGTGATGATGGACCGGTGCAACAGTCGAATACAACTCAGAAATATGCTACCATAGATCCACAGTGAGGAAACGGATACAGCAAGAAATTATTTGGACCCGAGAGAGTAGTAAGTGTTCGCAAAAGAATTCCATGTGGTACGCACCTTGGGTCCAGCTGGACCACCTCTCCAGAGTGGGGTTTTTGAGGTGCCGCAATCGACACAGGTCTTGAGAGTGGAGCCGTCGGATGAAACCCTATCGCGAGTCGGCGTTTCTTCACATTCCGAACCCTGTAAACACGAAATTAGGTCAGATTAGTCTAACCAGACACATTTACCTCAAGGATCGCGCACCAAGACGAAAAAAGTAACTCGATGGATGATTCTTTAACCCGATCACTTACTTTGTCACTTAGATCCATCGCTCTAGAACCCTGATTCGAAGATCTGAATGGAATCCCAGTTCCAAATAGCTTGATCGAACCACTGACTGGATGCTAGATACCGGATCACAATGATCACAGATCAGGGCGACAATGAGAAAAAAGGAACTTCAGATTCAGTTCAAACCAGCATAAAAGAGACGAACCCCAGATCAAAAAACCTCCACAGAACACAGGAAAATGTGCTGGACTCCTGAACTCCGATCGAGTTCCAGCTACACAGACAAGCAAATGGTTAGTACGGCTTCCCACACCAAACACCCCTTCATCCACCCCAAACTCAAGATGCAGGTACAGGTGCAGAAATGGTTTAGTGAAAGGCTAGGAGTGAGTGAAGGAAGGATTTCGGCTAAGGTTGAGAGAGAGATCGAGTATCGAACAAAAATTTGGAGAGAGAGAGAGAGAGAGAGAGAGAGAGAGAGCGAAAATTTGGGGGCGATTGTCGCAATTGGGGATTTCATCGGTGTGATTTATATATAAAAGTAAGACGAAAACCCTAAAGGAGAGCGGGAGAATGAAAAGACGAAAATGGGCTTATGATTGACCAAAAGAATATTCCAGCGTCCCGCCGGATTTCGTAGGAAAAAAGAGGCGCGATTGGGAAAAAAATTGGGGGGTGTTTTGGGGAATTTGGTTCGACGGGTTTTCGGCGTTTGCCGCCATACGAAATAAAGTTGGGCCTGCCATTTTTTAGGGCTTTTATTCGAACACGCGCACACAAATGAACACGGAGGTGTGTGTGTGGAGATTTGATCTTACCTTTTGAGAATAAATTATAGATAAAAAGGAATTCAGTGAATTAAATAAGGATGAATTGAATTTCCAATACATGAATTAAGAATTTGAGTTGGAACGAAAATTAGAGTTGGCAATGGGGCGTGGCGGGTCCGGGTCGCCCCATCCCGCCATGAAACTATTTTAAAAAAAAAATAAATTTAACAATTAATTTGGTTCAAAATTTAATAGTTTGACGTATACATCATAAATCTTCTAAAAATACACTAGGAATACATCATATAATAGTTTATTTATTCTCATCTTCATCATCCACGTCTTCTAAAACACTCTCGAGATGATCTGTAGCTTTTTCTGCACCAAAGAAATCTA
>JAOYMZ010000502.1:0-10098 GCA_025802335.1 Pinguicula primuliflora | reverse complement strand
AGATCTCCGGTGTTGGTTAGCCTCTAGAAGTTCTAGAGAAGACTCTCTTGTACCTACTATTTTATAGTGGAAGAATTATTCGGAATTTGTCCCGTGGACGTAGCCCAAGTTTGAGGGTGAACCACGTTAAATTTTCGGTGTCCATTTATTTTCTGCACTTACCTGATTTCTCCATTATTATTATTTTATCCGCTGCGCCCAATATTTCGAACATTCTAAAACTTATTGATGACGATATGAATGGAGTTCTTTGTCAATGATCGTATATGAATGAAGGTAAAGCCACTATTAATTCTATGGACAAGGAAAATGCCCCTGACCCTAATGGCTTTATTGAATTTCTCTTCTCTGCATGTTGGGATATTATAAAGGAGGATGTATTACAGGTGGTTCTAAGCTTCTTTGCAGGGAGAGACCTACCAGCTTTCTTCTCAAGCACGTTCATTTTTTTACAACCAAAAATTATACCTGCAGTAAGGTGATCCCATTTTTGGCCCATCAGTATGCAATTATATCGAAAACAACTGTTAAGGAGTTGTGCATCACGCATGGACCCGTATTCACAAATTGAATGCAGCTCGATGTACGTGATATACATGGTCTGCACATACGTGACAATATCGAATGAGGTGCCGGGTTCTAAACAAATTATGGCGAGTTATAATGTCATAATGTACAAAGTTTAATCAACACAGTACCAGAAGATTCTCAAGTGAGGGATGACCTACACTTTGTCCAATGAAGTCAGCGTCCCCCTCAAACGCCCAACCTGTGATGTTGTTGGGCCGCCTATCATCATTTTCACCTGCGGTGTTGCAGCAAGTTGGACCGATGTATGAAGTCTGGTTACTATCAGAGAACTCTTGCCATCACCCATGAAAAGTTATTCGTATACGTATTTGAGGAACTCTTCCCTGACATTTGATCAGTGACAGACATGTTGAAGGGGATTTAATTTTTTTTATTAAAGAGCTTTAGGATTTTCAATTCTGAAATGTTGATGTTTAAGAAAAGAGTGATGCTATTCGTACATTATGTGCGGACACTATCATTAAACACACTGATATGGCACCATCCATGTCACCATTTTGCTCATTTTTTTTCTTTTTCTCACATTATTATAATGGTGCCACATCAGGGTGTTTAGTGATGGTGTCAAAACACAATGTACGAATAGCTTTAATCTTAAGAAAATGATTTTCCAGGTTGTATTATAAAGTGAAAATTATTCCGACAATTGACATGATTAAAACATGCTAAGATGATTTATTTATTTTATTTTATTCTTCTTTCAATTTTATGAATTTGAAATACAATAATATCAATAAAGTTAAAAAGAAAAGGAGTTAAATTTTTTAATAAAAAATTGACATAATTCATTCATCAAATTTTTCATTTTGTCAAGGGCGATTACATCCCAAAAAAATGTTGTCGTTTATAGTAATCTTATGACAAAATAGTGTCAGTTTGGAGTTTGTAATATTATTTTTGTTTAAATTTCTTTTCGGCTCAATTATTTTTATTTACAATTGTTCTGCACGATCGTCGAAATTTAAAATTATATATGATAAACTCAAACTCTATAAACCCTAACGTTAAACTTTATTTAATGACGACAATTAATATTATGGGGCTTGGACGCCGAAAAACTAAAACACTAAATTATAAACCCAAACTTTATAAACCATAGTGCTAAACTTTATTTAAAGGTGACAATTAATATTACGGTGGCTTCGCTCCGAAAAACTAAAACCCTAAATGATAAAACCAAACTCTATAAACCCTAATGCTAAACTTTATTTAAAGACGACAATTAATATTACGGCAGATTCGCCGCCAAAAAACTAAAACCCTAAATGATAAACTCAAACTCTACAAACCCTGGTGCTAAATTTTATTTAACGATGACAATTAATATTACGACGCCGAAAAAAAGTTAAAATCCTAAATGATAAATTCAAACTCTATAAATCCTAATGCTAAACTTTATTTAAATACAACAATTAATATTACGGCGACTTCACCGCCGAAAAATTAAAATCATAAATGATAAACCCAATCTCTATAAATCCTAGTGCTAAACTTTATTTTACAATGAAAATTAATATTATGATGGCAAAACCGACGAAAAATTAAAACCTTAAACATTTTTATATTTTTTATTTAAAAAAATACGGGTAGGGAAAAAAATGAATGAAAAAAATCTCTCTCTCCAGCGAACGGCGAAACAAAGCTCTCTAGGGTTTCAGATTTTCTTCTCACCGATCTGCATTTTCAGTCGAGTTCCATGGTGGATCCGGATGGATTTCCTCCTCTCATGGAAGACGCTTCAAATAAAAAGGTTAAAAACAAGAATTTCAACAACAGCTCCAGTTCTCCGGCTTCTGGCTCCCAATCTTTCTTCCAGGGGGTAGCTCCATCTTACAAATCGTTTTTGGGTAAGGAGCCAGTCCCGGAGCGTGCGGATATTCAAGTTCAGGAGGAAGACATTATTCATGGCCACAATGGTTCCGGACCAACACTAACGTTCAAGGAGAATATTTAGGTGCAAATTGCTGCCAACATGGGTAATACGTTGATTGTTCGTCCGCTTGGAAATAATATGAGCTATCAGTCTCTGAAAACTAAGTTGAATTTGATCTGGCAACCAAAGGGTGAAATTAAGCTGGTGGATTTGGCTGATGGGTTTTTTCTTCTAAGATTTGCTAATGAAAAGGATCTAAAAAAAGCTCTATATGATGGTCCACACATCCTGGGAAATTGCCCGCTCCGAGTTTTCCCATGGCATCCGGGTTTTGATACCAAGGCAGATCATGTTGAATTTGTTGCTTCCTGGATTCATATTCTTGGCTTGCCACCTCAGTATTTCTACGA
This sequence comes from Pinguicula primuliflora, assembly GCA_025802335.1. Lineage (NCBI taxonomy): Eukaryota > Viridiplantae > Streptophyta > Magnoliopsida > Lamiales > Lentibulariaceae > Pinguicula > Pinguicula primuliflora. The sequence continues at coordinate 7,224 of JAOYMZ010000502.1, read as the reverse complement.
TAGCCTGCTCAAGGAAACACAAAATCAGTGGGCGTGCGGCTCAAAGTTGATGCTCACACTATTGCTGAAGAGAGGGCCTTATTTGCTAGGATTGCTCTCTATCTTGACCTTCGAAAGCCCCTAACTTTATCAGTAACAGTCGACGGTATTCTATATCCCATTACATATGAAGACTTGCACGATATTTGCTTCTCTTGTGCCTGGTATGGTCATACCAAAGAGATGTGTTCTTTTCAGTCAGATACAATCCCAGGGGAGAGGTCGACATAATATAGCCAGGATGAAGGTATTGGTATTCATGAGGGTGAGATGAAGGAGTGGGCGAACAGTGTTCTAGCTAGAGATGAAGGGCTCGATGTTGCGAACCACATACTTATGTCGAGTCGCCCATCACCTACAGTGGTTGACTACTCTAAGCCAGGCTCCTGGCTTATTGTTGAAAAAGGAGGCCGTAGACCTTCTAAGGCTCCGTTACAGCACGGGAACCAGAGCCTAAATTTCCTGCCCCACTCCGGTCGTTTTGCAGTGTTGGATCATGAGGCTGTTGGGATGACTCACATGGATTCTAGTACAGGGCAAATAGGGGACCCATCCTCCTCTGCTATTGTGCCTAGTTCGGGCTTAAATGCCCCACACTCTACTGGAGGGCCACGATTCCTTAGAAACACTGGAAACACACAATCTGCTAAGTTCAGTTATAAGGCTATGAATACCAAAAGTAAGTGGAAATGCAAGCAACAAGGGCCCATTTTCACGCCTATTTCTACTTGTTCGGGAAACCCCCCAGCCATTCTTATAAATCCCTCTCCTCTTTCTGTTGGAATCTCAACAAATTATGTTTTAAGTCCAAGCCTAATCCCAACAAGACGCAAGGGAATCATTCCAAGTCTTCTCTGGTCGCACCACTCCCATCTTTGATTCAAAGTGCTATTACTGTAGGGGTGACAAGTCACACTGCAGTAGAAATTCCTCATCCCCTTGCTGAAACTCAGGACCAGGATATAAGGAGACCTTACAACATGAACTTATCCTCCAACTCTCTTGAGTTTCAAGGGATCTATATTAAGAAGCATGACATTCTTAAACCACCTGACGCTAAGGTTAATGCCTTGAGTCTAGTTTCCAATGCTGATCCAGGAGGGGACGAGGACCTTTTGGGAGATGATCCTAGAGTAGTGGACTCGATGGAATCTGAGAGATCCCCTGTAGTTTTACCTGTGCCTTCAAATTTGGAGGATCAGGAATTAATGGAGGACAGTCTGTGAGTCCTTTATATTCTCTGTCTTCACACACACATCACTTTTTTTTGGAATGCCCAAGGCATTATGAACGATAAAACCATCTCTACTCTGCATAATGTGATACAGTTCCATAAACCCGATATGTTGTTCATTGGAGAACCACGAGTTCATGGGACAAAGGCTGATTTTATTGTAAGGAGAATAGGACTGTGGTTTCAAAACTCTTTTAGAGTGGAAGCCCACAGTTTCCCTGGAGGGATTTGGGCCCTTTGAAAAGATGATATGCAGGTCGATATTATTTCCTATGACTAGCAAACCTTACACTTATCAGTCAAGCATGTTTTTTTCATCTCAATATTACTGCTGTTTACGGTTCACCTAACCCACAAATTTGTAAGGATTTCTGGCCGAGATTGGTTGATATTGCAGGTGGAACAAATCTTTCATGGTTGGTGTTGGGCGATTTCAATGCTTTCTTATCTAAGGAGGATAAAACGGGTGGTCGTCCTTCTCGGGGTTGTGCTTCGTTTCGGGGCTGTCTATCTGATACCCCTTGAATCAGTGGATTTTATTGGTTCTCGTTTTACATGGAGAATAGGTCTCTGTCACGAACACATTGATTGGGTGTTATCCAATCAGATGTTGCTCAATTCATGTTCAGAGATAAAGGTTACACATCTCCCCTGGGTTGCCTCTGACCACTCACCATTGCTGGTCCATATAAAACTTACTGATCAGGTGGTCACAAACCCGCATTTTTTCGCTTTCTTAATGCATGGTGCTTTCACAGTGCTTGGCACTTGTGGTTTCAGGATCATTGGAATAAGGAGGACTCCTTTATGGTAGGGTTGACCAGGTTGTATGCAGACCTGGACTCATGGAAGATTGAGGTATTTGGGGATATTTTTAGAAAGAAGAGGTTGTTGTCCAGTCGGTTGGCAGGAATTCAGCAAGCGCTAGCAGGAAGGAATTCAGTCTACCTGAACAAACTTGAGCTTTCCCTGAGAGAAGAATATGAGTTAGTTCTCACTAAAGAGGAAATGTTGAAAAAACAAAATGGCAGGAGCGATTGGATCTCTGATGGAAACAAGAACAACAAGTTTTTTCATTCTAGATTCAAGGTTCGGAAAACTTCACCAAGGAATAGGTCTATCCAGCTGGATTCTTGAGAGTGGAGCTCGGATAAGGTCTTTTTATTGGAGTAAGCAACCTCTCGCTATCAGGTTATTTTTTAGACCCTTGACTCAGCCATAAAGGAGGCCACACCACCATATGGGATCTGAGGCTTCTTTCCTCCTTTACTATAGTCACAGATGAGTATGTTATGCATATCGATGGATGCTGGGGAAACTAAGGCTGCTTTGTTTGGGATGGACTCGGATAAAGCTCCGGGGCCTGATAGATTCACATGTGGATTTTATCAGGAAGACTGGGAGTTATTATCTGCCTCCTTTCACAAGTTTATTGAGTTGGTTTTTTGAGTCTGGAATGATTCTGGCAGAAGTTAACAAGGGAATGGTTTCCCTTATTCCAAAGGTTACTTGACCTGAAAGTTTTGATCATTACAAGCCGATTAGTTTAATCAAGATTTGTGTTAAGGTAATCACTAAGATAATTGCCAACGGACTGAAATTAGTTATGCCGAACCTCAGAAAATTAGTCAAGTTTTATTCAGAGGTGGAACGTCACTGAGAACATAATTGCTACTCAAGAAGCATTACATTCTATGAGACTTGTCAAAGGAAAAAGAGGTTTCATGGCTATCAAGATTGAATTGACCAAGGCTTTTGACAAGCTAGATTGGAGATTTATACATGACACTTTGGTGGAGGCAAGGATTCCTGATCTGCTGATTTGGGTTATTATGTCCTCCTTGGAGAGCAGTTCTACTCAGATCCTATGGGAGAATCTTAGAGGAGTTGTTTTTAAGCCTAGGTGTGGGGTGCGTCAGGGTGATCGTGTATCCCCCATCTTATTCATTTTATGTATGGCTCGTTGTCTCATGCCATTAATCTAGCGACAAGTGCGAGCGAGTGGAAGCCGCTCATGTTTGGAGGGGTGAAGTTTCCCTCTCACACTTATTATTCGCTGACGATCTGATTTTATATCTAGAGTGTAGCGTGGGCAGGCCCGGATGGTACTTCGAGTGCTGCATCAATTCTGCATATCATCTGGTCAGACCATTAATTCACAAAAATCGGTCTTTTGGTCATCTCCGAATACTCCGCCAGTACTACATCAGAAGTTGAAAACATACTAGGAATTCCAAGAGTACCTGATCTAGGTACTGACCTGAGGGTGCCTATTATTCATGGAAGGATCGGTAAACATACTTATGAATCTCAAATAGTGAAGATGAAAGCTCAATCTCGAAAATGGAATCTGCAGGGCATCTCACTAGCAGGGAGATTGGTTCTTTGCAAATCAATTCTCAATGCTCTACCTGTCTATCAGATGCAAACAGTGTTGCTTCCAGCCAGCATATGTGAGGGGATGGATAGAACCACTCGTTCCTTTCTTAGAGGAGGATCTGAAACACATAAGAGAATGCCACTAATTAGATGGAACGAGTGCTGCCAGCCAAAGATGAGAGGGGGATTGGGCTTGACAAAGTACAGGGACACAAATAGGGCTTTGATTTGTAAAGTTGCCTGGGATCTCATTTCTGGGAAAATGGTCTGTGGATTCAAGTGTTTGAAGCTAAATATGGCTTCAAGAGAAGTGATTTGATTCGGATACAGCCTAAACAGTCAGGCTCGTATGTCTGGAGAGCAGTGATTAAAGCGCTAGATACCATCATTTCAGGGAGTTCTTGGGTGGTTGGTAATGGCTCGAACATCCATTTTTGGTTGGATGTTTGGGGGCCCTTTACATCCTCACTTATTGATCATTCTTCACTTGTACTCACTAATGATATTCTGTCGCTATCTATTGTAGATTTTGGGTTGTCATCTAATGGGTGGGATGAAGGGGAACTCAGGCTCAGGCTTCCCAGCAGAAATTTTCATATGTACAGTCTTATATGTACGGTAAAAAGTACAACCCATATTTGGCACCACCTGTCATCAAAATTGATTACACCATTGGAAAGACCATGCGTGGGAGATCAAAAGTCTCATGTTCTGGTTTGGTATCGATAATGACGTCACCAGGAATTTCTAAAATCCCCCTTGGGTTAAGTAGTCCTTACATAGCCAGAACCGCACCGAAATATGAGTTATTTGATCTCCTATGCATGGGCTTTCGAATGATGCAACCAATTTTGATGATGGATGATGACAAGTATGGGTTGTACTTTTTACCGTACATATAATGCTGTACATATGAAAATTACTCGACTTCCCAGCAACATAGTCAATAACATTCTGCCAATAATACACAACCTGGATGAACATGGCAGGATTGCATAGAGAGCCTCTAACACAGGTAAGTTCACTACAAGCTCTGCCTTGTTACATATTGTTTCAGACACGCTGAACCCAGAGAATCCCTTATGGGGATTAATCTGGAAACTAAATCTTCAGGAGGATATAAAAATTTTCCTATGGAAAACCATTCGTAGCTGTCTATGGACAAATGCTGAACGTTATCGTAGGAAGATTGCTCAGTCACCTCTTTGCCAATTTTGTGATAGCCCTAAAACTATTTTTCATGTTCTTCGTGACTATCACAAATGTCAGCCGATTTGGCATGCTCTATGCTATCCTTTACCTTATGATTTTTGGTCTAGTGATTCTTAGGTGCAGTGGCTCAATTCGAATCTCGATCATATGGACCAGGCTGTCAATTGGCCTATCCTTTTCTCAATCACAGTGTGGAAATTGTGGACGACAAGGAAACTAACAAGTTTTCAAAGCAAGGTGACATCAACTACAGGGTTGTTAGCATGCATTACTTCACACTATTACGAGAACCAAAGGATTTTTCATCGTCTCATCGGGCGAAGGTAAGAGCATTCTATAGCATTACAGGGGTTACCTCTATGCTCCGATGATGGCTCCAACTTCACGAGCTTTTAATTTTCTTCTATATGTGGATGCGGCGGTGGTCCGTCATTCCTCAGTTGTTGCTATCAGGGGTGTACTGCGGGACTCCTTTGCGGGGTGGATTTGTGGCTTTGTCGGCAATTTAGGCTGTTGCTCAGTGCTGCAGCTGAGCTCTGGGCAATTCACAAAGTATTGAAGTTAATTTTGAACATGAACTATTCTAATGTCAAAATTCTGTCGGATAGTCTTGAAGTTGTGGCTTTACTCGCCGGGCAGAAAGAAAATACTTACCTGGGGCCAATGGTGCATCGAATTAGGTTGCTGACGAGTAAATGCCAGGAGGTAGCGCTCCAGTTTGTTCCTCAAGCTGAAAATGTGTTGGGTGATCTTCTGGCGAAGCGTGGCTTGGGCTATGAAGCTAGAACCTTCAACGTTCTTCACAGTGAGCCCCTCTCGGATAGGTGGGAGTCACCATCCTCATCAATGGTTGATCCATCAGCTATGCACCTTCCAGTGGGCGATTCGTCGCAGCTACTAGTAGGAGGGGCACCAGACTTAGCCATCTCCGATTGTCATGCTTTACCCTCCAATCCGGTGGATGGAGATAATGAGGCGGCAGAGGCCCAGAATGTCTCCAATTCTCATCCTATTTTTTTGAGTATGGGACATACAACCCAAAGGAGGGTACCTCGTTTGAAGATTTTTTATCCCCTATGAGGGTTTTTTGCTATGTAATTCCTGTTCTTAATGCACCCAACTGTATTAAAAAAATGTTGGTTGGAACAAAAATAAAATAAAAAAAGTGTGGAGATGTAAAATGACCTCCCCCACTTCTTTCACAAAGATACTCTATACAGGATGGGGGGCAGTGCAAAAGCACCGCACCAATATACAGTCCCTACAAAACGTGGGCATTTTGCAGGGACTGAACCTTTTTTTTTATTTTAACATTTTTATTCTCATTATTTTATTCTCATTATTTTAGTTTTATTTCTTCCACTTTCGCTAGATTTTTTCTTAGACCTACAGAGCAGCTGCGCGTCCCACATCTCCATCTTTCGCTGGATTATTTTTCACTCTGCTGATCAATCTTTTGGTTCCATTGCAAGTATTTTGGGCGTTGTAGCTGTGGATTGCAAAATAGGCCAGGCATTTTCATTGGCAATTAGGGTTGCTTTGCGTCAACAATTTCCATGAGTTCTCCGCAACTTGCAAGTAACCATGTTCTGCTCATATTTTCCTTCCATTTTTATGATTCAAATGCATTGATTTTGAGCAATATCATCTGCATCGTGGTTATATTGATATTAGATTGGCAGATGGAGAATAGTGAACTCGAGGGGTTTAGTGAAAATATTTGCTGGGAAAATATTGATCTTGAGAGATTTAGTGGAGATGGTGGGGTGGAGAACAGTGAATTTGATTCGGATGGGTGTAATGAAGATGAAAATGGTGGTTTTGAGAATAAAGATTTTGATGAGAATAATGAAGATGGTGGATTTTCTAAAGATTACACACCAAGTCTTGGGATGAAGTTTAAATCTAAAAAAAATTTAGTTTTGTGATTTGTTTGTATGGAGAAAGTAAAGAGTATGTTGTGGTTGGTAGCATGGAGATGAGAGAAAATAAATGTCAAATAATTTTGTGCACTTGTGAAAAATTTAAGAACTTTGAAATTTTGTGTTGTCATGCTGCAATTAGGGTACTTGTGACATTGAATGTTATGGAAATTCCCGATCGATATATATTGGGGCGATGGAGGTTGGATGCGAAAGAATGTGCGTATAAGGAAAATACCGTTAGAGGAGATACAAATGATCCTAAATTGGTGGTAGCATCCCGATATAAGAATCTTTGTCCAATAATGGTAAAACTAGCATCTCGATCATTGAAAATGAAGCTGCATATAAATTGGTTGGCGACACTATTAAGGATTTATGTGGCAAAGTGGACGACATGTTGCTTAGACAAGAATGCTCAATTGTTGAAGTGACGAC
>JAOYMZ010000501.1:0-10100 GCA_025802335.1 Pinguicula primuliflora | reverse complement strand
ATAAAATATTTTATTAGATTTTCTAAATTCCTTGTAATATTATTTTGACTTCCCTTTATTTTTGAAATTAATAAAAATATATATTTACATATTTTGTTCATTTGTAATTATATTTACAATAATATTTTTTTAAAAAACGAAAAAAAAAATAAATATTAAAAAAATAGGGGTAAAATAGTTTTTTCCAAGCACAAATTTCAATCCTACTCTCATTTCTCGCAAGTGCATTACACGTGAAGGTAAATTAAAATTTTTCGAAACCACAGGGGGGTGAATTAGAATTTTAAAGTCACGAGGGGGTAAATTGAATTTAGGCCAAACCACAGGGGGGTTAATTGAAATTTACTCGTCAACAATGTCAACCACAACTTTTATTATTTGTCATTATTCAATTTTTTTTATTTATGATTGTTGATATCATAATATCAACAAATAATATCTAAAACGTGTATGAATATCATTTTTCTTACCATTATTCTCTTTTAACTGCCACTCTCCAAAATTCATTTGCTACGACTTGCTGAATCAAAACTTTCCATTTGTTTTAGTAATAATATTGCTTCTAATTAATAATTTTGTACTTAATTTATACTAATCAATAGCACATTTGACATTATAATTATAATTTTTTTTGATAGGTATTATAATTGGAATTACAAAAATTTAATTGTACATGACTAATTAAGTACAAAATCATTCAATATATCTAGCATTATTCTTGTTTTATCAGTGGACCTTACGTGAATATTGACATGAGATCGGGCGAATTTGATGGATACGACGCACAAGTGTGTCGGTGGTCGAGCTCACCATGAGTATTGATTAATGAGCAAGTCCCGGTATCATCAGTTGGGATTGGGAACTTCTCAATGGAGGGTGTGCCTGGTGCCGCGCCATATGGGCACATTTTGCTCAATGTCAATGAGTCTCAATTGCACGGATCCTACCATAGAGAATCACCTCTTAGCACACCACCATCACACAACCTCGGGTAATGACACATACACATATGTTGGTATGTATATGTGAGATCCATTACCCATTAATGGGGGTGGTGTCATGGTGGTGTGCTATAGAAATGGTTCTCTATATCATTAACGCAATCACACAGGTTTAGATTGGCAATTCAAACGGTACAGACATAAGACGACTTCATCAGAGGAAGTAATGGAATTCATTCTTGCAGCCATAGATAGAATCCATGCCATTTATGGACAAAGATTTCTGCCATGGTAACATTGGGGCATGAACTTTCAAGAAGAATTAAGGGAGAGAACATAATCAAGACATCAAACCTGGAAACCAAGGCAGTTGCAGATAAGGATGTTGTACGCAGAGCAGATATACCAACTATATGGAAACTGCACAATTCATAGCCAAAAATCTTCCAAAATTCCCACCACACAGAAAAGTACAAGAAGATATCGACTTAGATCTTGTACCTTTGCACCACAAAGAATTCTTGTAAATAGGAATAAACAAGTTTACATAGCAAATTTGTAGCGACAACAATAAATAAGAAATTGATTGGTCTCTTCCTCATCGATCATAATAAAATTTGCAGCAACAATATTTACAGCAATAATTTATAATATAAATAGTTTGTTCAGCACAAAGACTAATAAACCATGCATCATAAGTCAAATCTAAACTCTCTTCCAATGACGAAATGGTCTAATAAGGAGGTACATTTCATGAAAAAAACAAAGGGAAAAAGAGACGGGTTATGCATACTATTGCAACCAAATATCCATAAGGAGACCGAAGCAAAAATAACAATGATTCTCGATTCGCAATGATATCAGTAGTACTGAAAGTGGAATAAGAGCTTCTTGGAATAGCAGAACTGCAGGTAAAAATGGTAAATACACCCTGAACATCAAAATGAAGGATGTTGAACAAGCACAATCCCAAAGGATATAAGTAGCCTATGCCAGGGGAAACAAACAAACAAAGTATCGTAGTAACATATTACATGCCACGATCATGGCAGGAGGTGGGGGTGGCAAGGTTCCCTGATTAACGGAAGGCGACGGACATACTAAACTTCTTTTCGCTATGTACAGGGGAAACATTGCTAATTTTTCTTTCAATTTCTCACACTGCCATGGATAGAACCACTGGCACAGAGGAAAGTGCTTCAAAGTGATACATGCTTATATAGGTGAATCCCATAGAAACCACTGCACATCAATGAAATATTTTGTATGGCTTACTAGTTACTCCACACATCTTTCTCTAGCAGCAATGCCAAAATAAAGAAAAATGGATAGGTCTATTGTCCACCATTTTCCAGGAGGCGTGCCACCGCAGCATGGACATTCCCTGCAGTGGCCATCAGCGCTCGAATGTTTTCTTGGACATCGAAAAAACCCATGTCTCGTAACTGAGAGAGTTGGGTAGCATATAATTCCTCAGGAGGTGCTGCATGTTTAAAAAGGAAATAAAAAAAACATGTATAAAAAGACAAATAAAAAGATGTTACTTTTACAATCCACAAGCAAACCATAGTTTTATGTCAATATTTTGTTATGCTAAATTAGGTAAAGAAGATTGGTGAGTGCGATTATATAGATGGAACCTTGAGCTCTGTTCTGAGTAGAAATGCCACCCTCGCCACTAAGTCCAGCAAAGAGGTTCATCAAAGTACCCAATCCCAAACTTCCACCTGTTCCAGTTATTATTTCGGAATTTAGAGCCAGGATGTTAGAGAGATCATTAAATATAGCCATGCATATAATAATAATTAACAGTGATTACAGCATTCTTCTACTGCATACAAGACACGTTTAATAATATTTGATGGTGCAATAACCTCATTTTTATTTCGAAATGGGATTAATAATATACCCATCACATTGATGTGATAAAGAGTTTCACTAAAAAGGGCTAGACAACAAATATTACACAGAAGAGTGGGAATCTGCACGAAGGGAAGGGGAATTTAGAATGTAGAATTTAGAAATTTGTGGAGGAAGTGACTATAATAAACACAAGCAAGGCTGGCTGTCACTGTTAAAAAATTACATACGATACTCCAAATATTCTGCAAGCGTTTATCAGAGACCATGTCGATAAAAAAAAGACCATGTCGATATCCAGCAGAATACGAGAACAACGAAATGATGGTTCAAATGCCAAATTTGCTTTACAAAATTAGAATCAGGTGCAACAAAAAAATCAAAAAGCACATACCCCATGTAAAATAAAATGTATAGAGGGGAAAGAAAGGCTCAGCTAGGACATTAGGACTCTAGCATCACTATTAAGCAGAATCTTTCATAAAAGAGACGAAAATCTACAAAACACCAGGACAAAGAATCATACCTGTTCCTCTAGTATTTGGGACAGGTTCTCTGTAATACAAAGTGAACCGGTTTATCAACCAAACAGCATACCATCAATATGCAAATTATCAAGAAGGAATGAGTTGTCAACACAGTGGAATGAAATCTAAAATTTCAGTCACCGAGTGTTGGAGTAGTAACTAAAAGACTAAGATAAAGATATAACAGATTGAACTTACCGGGTTGTCTGCTGGCCAACTTGAGATAACAAGCCTTGCGGAAAATTTAGAAGTTGCTGGGATACAAATAAAATTACTTGAGCGGTGAATAGAAAGGACAGGTAAGATCAGTATGGTAGATTTCAAGGAACATAGGCCACAGCTAATCACAGTGGATTACCTGCATCGTTTCAGGGGATGTCAACTGACGGATGAACTCCGGATTTTGCATCATGGCCCTAAATTGAGGAAATGAATCAAGCATTCTCTGCATCTGTGGATTTAGGCCAAGAATCTAGTATCCATGCAGGAGAACAGTAAGCAAATGAAATTGAGGAGAGAAGGGAATATACAATAAGGTCTGAAACCAATAGCCAAAAGAACTGAGCAATACCTGATTCATGTACTGTGGGTTGGATAAGAGACTACTCACCATCTGAGAAATCGCTGGATTTTGCATTAGCTGATTAAAAGATGAAAGATCTGGCATGGTACCAAGCATGCGCTCAATATCTGGAGAGCCAGCACCACCTGGGCCACCATGAACTGAAGGCCGCGGGTCTGTCTGTGGTCCAGCTGCAAAAATTCAATTTAAGAGGATTAAAATGTAATATCCAGAATTTGGGTACAGTTTAAACTGCAAGCTCAGTTTAAATTCAAACCATTTCTTCGTCCTAGCAACTAGAACAAATTTTACGTGTCACAAATTCAACTGATTGCAACAAAGTTTAGCCCGTAAAACAGTATATCAAAGAATCAACAGCTTGAATACTATGTTATCTTGCTGAACAATTTTGACTTGGCGATGACTTGCTAACTACTGCCAGGCCGTGAGGGCACACTTTTATGACACAAAATACAAATCAATGTAAACTTTTGTATTTTCTCCTTTTCTAGTTTAAGCTTCCAGATAGATTGTCATTTAACGAGGTTTCAAATTAAAGCAAGAAGAAGATTTATGTTTTAATGCCACCAATACAAGTTAATGGAAAGAAGAGTGATGTAGAAGTCTTAAATTAACAGATTGTCATTGCCATTTAACAAGGTTTCAAACTAAAGCCAGAAGAATTTCAATTTTTAAACCCGTCAATACAAGTTAACGGAAAGAAGAGTGGTGTAGAAATCTTAAATTAACAGATAAGGTCCTTTTACAGTGTGATTGATATTAAATGCCAGTAGCATAAATGAAGCTCGAGTTGCCGGAGGATCATTAATGGCTTCAGACAATGACTAGCACATAGAAACAAGCAGAATATTATTCTTGCTAAATGGAACTTACTGCCAGCGGATGCCCAAGGATTGGGAAGTGGGATTGTATTTGGGACAGGGGGAGTTGTCAAGGACTCATGCGTAGTAGTTGATCTGCTTGAATTCTCTCGCTCAGGACCCAATCCTTGAGCTCCCACAGGTGCTGAAAACGGATTTGACCCCAAACCAGATACATTAGCTCCTGTCACGGATGTTGCATTAAGGAAAGGTTCTTGCACATTCTCGTACATTCTTCTGAGCATGTTGAAACCCTCCGGAGATGATTCGATGTTGCTCATTTGCCTATCAGTGTTGCGCATCATCTCACGCATTATTTCAGGATTCCTTGCAGCCTCCATTGCCTGACGAAGGGTAGCGGGATCATTAAGTACGTGAGCAATCTGTGGGTTGTGATCCATAAGCTCTCGCAGTTGAGGATTGCTCGTTAGCATGTTGCGAATGATTTCAGGATTGTTCATCATATTCTGAACAAGAGGAATATTTAGCATCTCACTTATCATATCGGGATTTTGAGATAACTGGCGCTGCAATTGTTGCATCCCCGGATGTCCTGCTCCAAATAATCCATTCCCATTTCCTAATCCATTGACCCCCAGTTCAGGTAACATTGCAGATAAAAAAGTAGATCCTCCAAATGGTTCACCTTCATTAGAACCAGCATCTGTTGTTGAACGGGAATCAGTGTTCTGAACTCCAGCGTCACCATCAGAACGTGCAGATGGTGCAAAACCACGAACTAAATGGACTGTGTCGTCAGCCTCAAAACCTATCGACCAAAAAAAAAAAATTTCATAACAAATCACAAATTGTTTTACAGAAACCATAAATCTAGAGGAGAATCATATTTTTACATATATTACAAATTTAATTACATGGGCAATAAAATAATATAAATAGGGATATCCAGGAATGAAGGGTTAGAAACATGTAGAAGATCAAACACTACAAGTAACTACAGGAAGCATGAGAGAAAAGTACGCTCATCCGGTACGTCATGCCAACATAATCCCAACCTAGCAGCAACAGAAAGAAAGAAAACTGATTTAGGTAGCAATACCGTAACTCCGAAGGGTTTGATCATCCTTCAGTATGCGACCTTTATATATTAAGCGCTGCTGCTGAGGGGAAATTTCGCATTTCTGACCTAGAATTGACTTAAATGCTTCGACGGTTGAGTTCAACTGCACCTGGACAGAGAATTTGGACCCGTTCGAGCAACGAATGTTCAGTGTCACCTCATCTCCAACATCGGACGAATCGCCACCATGGATTTCAACGTTTCCGCCGCCCATCTTTGTGCTAAAAACGAATCCTTACAGCAAATTCCGAAATATCAGGTATCGATCGACTACCAGAATGTCAATACCCTAGGTTTGCGAGATCAATTCCCGCTGCCCCTCTTTATTTGGTCTCGTATGCTCGAGTTAAGTAAATTTGGTTTTTACACTCTTTTTTTCAAAGATTAGTGTCTCGCAATCGCATCGATATTCAGCAGCAATTCGCACGGATATTCTCGTGACATTAAACATAATTAGGCCTGTGTGCAAGTTGTGCCCAAAAGTTTCGAAAGGTTAAAAAAAATATTTTTATAAGAAAGTTATAAATTATTTATAAATGTTAAAAAAAATTAGTATGACAAAGCGAATATAAATGAATTTTTTCTTGAGTATTTTGTATTATTGATTTGTATATAGATAAAATTATCTTAAAAGTGAATTTTTAAATAATTACAAAATTGTCATCGCCTTAAGCCTCCCAGAAGCTACTCCAAGGAAGGTTTCGGCTTTTGAGCTTTTGGGAGTTTTTCCACCGCCAAAAGCCAAAATCGCAAATAGTATAAAAAGGACTTCTGCAATTGAAAAGCCAAAAACTGCTTTCCTGCAGAATTTGCAAACAGTGCCTTAATCACCATTATTAGTGTACATTGAGCTCTGGTAGTTCAATGTACCACATGGGTATCCTAAGAGGACTGTGCGACATATATTATTATATTATATTATATTATATATAATAAGATATAAAATTATACATTAAACTTTATAACATTTTGTGGTATACATTTATTTATAAGATATACATAACTTATCCCAATAATATAAATAACACTATTTATTTTGAAATTTTTCTGAATCAAAAACCCTAAACTACCACGCCAATTAAAATAATCAAGTGTGATATCCAAATTTAAGTCTGAATTAAATGAGAGTGCAATAATAGGTGTGGCGAGATAGATGGTGGGGGTGTCGCATAAGATGTGCTTACGCCAGGAGTAGGATGAAAACCTCCTATACCGAGCTGCATGATCGGACTACGTATGCCATCAGATGGAGGTGGATGAGTGCCCGATTGCGTCCACCCGTAGTCAGGCTGAAAGGCAGAGTCTAACAGAGCTTCCAGTCTGCGTCAGACAACGTCTATCATCCTCTCAAATGAAGCTTGCAATTGGATGAAAGTATGACACATGTGTAGCATCGACACTGTACTCTGCAGCTGCAGTAAATATGATAATATTTATTAAATATAATCCTATATATATACAGAACGGTTCCTATGGTCAGTTTTACGGTGGTCAGTTTTCCCTTGCGTAGACAATTTTTTCGTAACACCATCCATTTTCGAAATTGATCACACCATTGGAAAGCTTATACATTGAATTCAAAATGTTCAAGTTTTGGTGATATTCCAACGATGTTATCACCGTTTAACGGAGGGTTATAAATTCCCTTGGGTTAAGTAGTCCACGATTTTATACATGCATTTTCAATTCCGACTACTAGGATTAGCCGTTGACGAAATTGGGTACATCGTTAGAAAGCTTATGCATAGAAGATCATAAGCCCCGAGTTTAGTTCCAGTTCCGGTGACGAAGTCGCCGGAATTTTCTAAAATCTTATTTAGGACTACTTAACCCAAGGGAAAAGTATGAAACTAAATTAAACGGTGTTAAAGTCGTCGGAATATCACCAAAACTTGAAAATATGATCTTCTATACATAAGCTTTCTAACGATGTGCCCAATTCCGTCAACGGACAACCCTAGTGGTCGGAATTGAAAATCATGTCTAAAATCCTGTCATCGGATCTTGCACCATATATATATATATATAGACTAATGATACACAACTAACCTTTTTAGCCAACTTAAAGTTGTAAAACACACTTTTATAAATGAAAACACACTTTTATAAATCAAAAAACACTTTTTTCCTAAATTAAAGCTTTCTTTTGTTGTTTGTCGCCGTAAGATCAATTACAAAATAATATTTTAGTACTCGTAACACACCGTTTAAGGTTAGGGTTAAGTTTATTGCTCTTAAAATGCTTCATTAATAGGATTTTAGTTTTTCGGGCGGCGAAGTCGTCGAAACCAGAATCTATGATTTTGATACGATGATTCCGAAACTTTTATTTTAGTACTCATTACACACCGTTTAAGGTTAGAGTTAAGTTTGTTGCTTTTAAAATAATTATTTAATAGAATTTTCGTTTTTTTGATGGCGAAATCGCCGAAATCACAATCTATGATCGATTTCTGAAATACATTTTCCAACTATTTTCGTGTCAAAGGAGGTAGAATAAATGAAAACTCTATTAGTATAAATATAATAATATAAATAATTGGAGAATTCATTAAACAATGCAAAAATTGAAAAGTGAGATCACATTAACTTAATGGCAAATATGGGTAACTGATGCAGACAAAATTGTAAAATTCGATGAAAGATATCACCAAGAAATCAAAGCATCCAAAAAAAAACAAAAGAAAATGTTTTTATCTTAAAAAAACGTATTTGCCAACTTAAAGTTGGTTAGAATAGTTGGTTGTCTATCATCTCTCATATACATATAATCATTTAAAGTTAATTGAATTTAACATCGCGGCAAAAAAAGAGAATTGGTCATATGACACACCAGTCTGCGAAACCAATCCACAGTCGCCCAGCCCCGCCCCGTCCTCCAAAATTATTTTAAAAAATTAAATTAAAAAATATGTTAAAATTAAAAAATAAATTAAACATGGAAAAAAATATCAAAATTTTGAAAAAAAAATCACTCTACTCATTCTTTACTATATTTTTCTCTCTTTGGTCTTTGTTTTTAAATTTTTTCAATATTTATAAATTTAAAACAATTAAACTATAACTATAAATAAAATACTAAGATTAAAAAATATACAAATAAAAATAAAAATGTGCGGGGCGGGTCTCCAACTCATGCCCCGGACCCGCCCGCGGGTCCGGGTCGCCCCACCGGGGCGGGGCAAAATTGCCATCCCTAGGCAGAAGAGAAAGGGAATTGGGCCAAATCCAGTGCATTCATTAGAAATAAATATGGGCCGGTTATTCCAACAGTACTCAGCCCAATTCCAGTTCCTTGGGCTCTCATCCGTGATCCGTGATGAGCTCCGTGGCCCATCGGTGCACGGTTTGTTCACTACGGCCCATGTTAAAATTTCGACATACCTTACAACTCAGGTGCATCTAGACTGGGACGTTAACTCTGTGATAAACTCATTCTAGCCGCTAAAATTAAACAAATCAATTTAATAAACAATATATAAACAAATCAATTTAATAAATGATACGTAAACAAATCGATTCAATAAACAACATATAAACAAATCAATTTAGTAAATAATACGTAAACAAATCAATTCAATAAACAATTCTATATATAAACAATATATATAAACCAAGAGTCCAGTTCTTATGGATAGTTTTACTGTGGTTAGTTTTCCCAATTCGTGTACAATTTTTTCGTAGCACCATCCATTTGAAATTAGTCGCACCATTGGAAAGCTTATACATTGTAGATGAAAACGCTCATGCTTTGGTCCGGTTTCCAGCGACGAACCCTATTTAGGACTACTTAACTCAAGGAGATTTATAACCCTCCGTTAAACGGTGATAATGTCATCGGAATATCACCAAAACTTGAACATATGCAATTCAATGTATAAGCTTTCCAATAGTGCGATCAATTTCGAAAACAGATGGTTAGTTAAAAAAATTGTCCACGCATGGGAAAACTGACCACCGTAAACTTGACCATGGGATCTGTTCTGTATAAACCAATATATATATATAGAGAGAGAGTCCAGTTCTTATGAACAGTTTTACTGTGGTCAGTTTTCCCCATCCGTGTTCAATTTTTTCGTAGCATCATCCATTTTCAAAATTGGTCGCACCATTGGAATGCTTATACATTGTAGATGAAAAGCCCCATGCTTTGGTCCGGTTTCCGGCGACGATTTAGGACTACTTAACCCAAGGGGATTTATAACCCTCCGTTAAATGGTGATAACATCGTCGGAATATCACCAAAAC
>JAOYMZ010000500.1:0-10100 GCA_025802335.1 Pinguicula primuliflora | reverse complement strand
AATATCACCAAAACTTGAACATATGCAATTCAATGTATAAGCTTTCCAATGGTGCGATCAATTTCGAAAACGGATGGAGCTACGAAAAAAATGTCCAAGTAAGGGAAAACTGATCACCATAAAACTGACTATAGGAACCGTTCTGTCCATTTTGTTATTCTATACTTTAATTTTGAATATTATCATTTTTTGTTATCAAAATTGATCATACCGTTGGAAAATCTATACACAGCAGACCAAAAGTCACATGCTTTTGCGGAGTTCCGGCGATTCCGTCGACAAAATTTTCTAAAACATAATTAAGTGCCATTTAACCCAAGAAAAAAGACGTAAAGAAATTACCGGCGAAGAAGTCGTCGAAAATCTGTCCAAGCACGAGACTTTCGGTCTCCTGTATATAAGCCTTCCAATGATATACCCAATTTCAGTAACAAACGATGCCAATGTCTGAAATTAAATTGGAGGCTAAGGGTGCGTTCGGTAGAAGGATAATTTGGGCATAAATTCATGATTCTGAGAATAATTTACTTTAATCACATGTTCGGTATCCAACATAATTTTTTCTAGGTCGTAGGATTCAATCGTTCGACCTGCCTCTAATCTTGCATTATATGAGATTATTCAATTCCTCCAAAATGGGTTGATTATACAATCTCACATAAAAATTACTTGTTACCCTTTGATTTATTTAACATAATTTCACAATTTTATCATCCGTCAAAACCCGAAAAAACTTCTAACGTTATGTTCTTCAACCGATAAATCTCTTCCGGCAAAGATCTTTCCCGCGAGTGAATTCACTGCCGACATTAATGAGGTAAACAAATCTATCTTCCAAGTTCTTTCATGGAAGTCCTCCAATCGCCAATATTTTTGCTTCTTGCTAATTCTCATCTTCGGGTGCACGGGAGATCAGCGGCGATTATGTGGCTGTTGTTGACGAATTGTTGCGGTCAAGAAGCAGTGGAAAAGGTTCACTATTGTGGTCCCGAGGAAAATTTTTGTCGTAATGATGATGGGGAGCATCTTTCATGGCAGCATAAATGACGACGAGCTTTGCCTCAAAGCCTAAGATTGTCGCAGCGAAGATTATGGCATATGGCAACGCGTCTGTTACCTTTTCTCCCTATGAGGAGTACTGGAGGCTTTTTAAGAAATTTATGTTGGAGGAGTTTTTGAGCCCCTTACACCTTGACTGCGAGCTGGTGGTGATGGTTTCGACTGCCGTCTTCGATGCAGACGGAGTTGGCTTCCGCCACCTTAAATGACGATGAGCTGGTGGTGAAGGTGCCGAAAGGAGCTGGGGCTTGATCCTTATTTATTTGTGGCTGTTTGACAAAACAACTTTGCGCCTTGATCTTTATTTATTGATCTTTATAAATAAGGGGCTTAAATGTAAAGTTACAAAAAAATTAATGTTTTGTCAATGTTATCCCGCTACAAATAAGAATACCAAACATTGATTGTCATATCCCACATTTTTACAATCACACTTAATCCATATAACGAACAGGTTGATTAATCCTTAATCCCAAGTAATCTCACATCGTAAGATTAATAAAAATAGTGTATATCATACTATCCAATGTATCCTAACAAGATGGATATTTGAGGGGCTATATAGACTACACCTTTATCTATAGATTAATCATAACTCCCATCATTCAATATAAGAGGAAATTTCCCAAATTTCTTTTCTTCAATTCACATTGGGAAAATTTTTGACTATATCCTGTCAGAAAAATAATTTTGTCCAAATGCCCTGCCGCGCAGAAATCAACTGCGCGGCAGGGCTCGCGTAGAAGCCAACTGTGCGGCTATTACCCCACGCAGAAGGCTTCTGCGCTAAAAAAAATCTTTTTTTTACACACACTGAATCTGTGAAGAAGAAGATCCCGTCGGTTATCATCAGAAACATAGCTTCCAATCTCGCGGGCGTGTCCAATTTTTTTACACAGATTTTTTTTGGACTCATTTTAATCTCATTTTTGATGAATCGTAGCCCCTGTTTCGGAGGAGCCGTCAAACGAAAGAAGCATCTGGGAGGAGAGGGCAGAGACAGACTTGGTGATGGCCGCGGTGGCTCAGCACCCATTTGCCAAATCATTTTCACAAGAAATCCCATCTAAAGATTCTTCTCAGTCCCCTTTCCCGGATTTCACTCGAGATTGAAGAATCCTGCATTTCTCAAGAATTCTCCTTTGGAAAAAGTAAAGTTTGTAGTTTTGATTTCTGCTGTTTCACCAGTTAAATTTTTTTTATCTTGTTGCTTTCATCTATGGCCTTAATTTTTGATCTTGCCAACTGTGCAGTTAAGATTTTTTTTAAGCGCAGAAGCCTTCTGCGCGTGGTAAAGCCAACTGCGCGCCAGGATATTTTGACAAAATTATTTTTGACATAGTCAAAAATTTTACTTCACATTATCCTATCAGAAAATAGGTTCGACCTGCGTCTTTATAATTCTTAAAGTCCACCAGCTACCATTAATATGGCTGACAGATAACTTTTTCTAGAAACTCTCACGCAGAACATCATCATTCTTATCAAACAATTATCACACATACTCCAACAATAATCGTTGCCAACCCACCAAAATTCCAAAATAGATGGATTCACCGGCCAAACTGCCAGATCATGATGAAAAAAGTTTTGTCGATTTATACCCAGAAATATGGTCACCGGCAACAATGAAGGAGAGTTGTTTTTGACCGGATGGAGGAGCATCAGGACAAGCGAGGAGCAACAGCGGCGACAACGAAAGGAAAACAAGTCGTCAATGAAAACTACAACTGTATGGGAGGCCAGTCGGAGGGCACTGGGGTTTGGCTTCCTCTAGCACAAACGGTTGAGAATGGGCTATTATTATCTCTGGCCCATCCTCCGTAAATTGATAGGTTCGGCCCATGACAGTTTCTTTCCTTTACCGTGTATGTATATATATATACGTGTAAGACAATGTAAATAACACAGAAGGTTCTAGTAGCAAAATTCAGATCTGGAAGTAGTCTCCACAGATCGCTTATGCAGCTTTCGATTTTATGTTCAAAATCTTCAGTTTGTTACATTGCAAAAAGGCAAGTTTCAGCTTATCAATTTACTTTCAAGACAAACACCCCTCTGTTGGTGAAGGCACAGAGGAATCAACGATATGATCACATCAAGGAAATGCAATCAAGGTTGACCTCCCTGTTCTTCACACACGTCCCATCTGGCTGGGATGCAAGGCGAGCTGCAGCGCGTATTTCAGGAATATGGACTGCTCCATGATGTCTATATAGCCACAAAACTGGGAAGTAATGGCAAGTGCTTTGGATTCGCAAGATTTGGCCTGATAAGAACCCAGAGACGCTGGCAATGAAGATCAATGGGAGAGTGGCAGCACGGCCATAAGCTTGAAGTAAATGTTGTGAGATACCAGTATCAGAAGAAGACTCCTCAGAAGTACCTGCAACAAACAAAATCACAGACCTAACATCATCAGCCAAAGCAGGCTCTTGATAAATCAATAAAGAAGAATGAAGGATCACAACCTGGCACCTCTTATGCTAGCGTTGTAAACAATAAAGGTAATAAAGAGGCAAAAGTGAGAGAGGAAGGGACAGAGGCTTACTCTACTGATCCAGATGATAAGACAGAAGAAGATTGAAAAAAGAGAGATTGAACAAACAGCAAGAAATCTTGAAGAGAATAATCTCTATATATTGCTTTTCTCAATGGTTTTTACAGTGTGTATCAGTATGTATTTATAGACAATTTCAACCGATCATTTACAAGGTATATCCCTTAAATCATGCTGCTGGTGTAACTGATCTTTGACCCTTTGATTAAGCTGGTTGATTCGGTCAGATCCCCTTTCTGCGGAACATATGTAACTGAAGCTGATTTCATGGCCTTTGTTGTATCAGTAATCGATCCTGAAGCTTCTTCTTTATCTTCCCCCCTCAAATTGGGCAGGGATCGCATCCACAATTTGTGACGCACATTTTCAAGAACAGAGCGAAGTTGCGGCTTGGTGAAAACATCCGCAATCTGATCAGATGTGGATATGTCCCGTGTAACAAGAAGGCCTAAGGCTACTCTCTCACGAACGTACTGATAATCAAGCTCTATATATTTACTTCGTGCGCGTGGAAAACCGGATTAACGGTGAGGAAAAGGGCACTTAGATTGTCACAAAAGAGAGTAGGTGGCTGGGAAAGGGGAACCTAAAGATCACGCAAGAGAAAGGTAAGCCAGGTAAGTTCAGCTGTGGCTTGAGCAAGAGCTCTGTATTCCAACTCAGTGCTGGAACGCGACACAGTAGGTTGCTTCTTTGAGCTCCAAGATATCAGATTACTACCGAGGTAAGTGCAGTAGCCTGTCGTAGAACGTCGTGTGAGAGGGCAAACAGCCGAGTCAAATCCTAATTCAAGGATTGTCTACATTGATTTCATACGGTAGGAACTGCCCCATAGGCAAATCCTAGTTCAAGGATTGTCTGAAGAACAATTGAATAACCTGATTCTGCTTGGCTCCCAATCCCAGAACACCCTATTCTCACATATAAAGAAATGGGAAAAGGTGTTGGAATTCACAAGTGGATGCCCTGGCTCCTCATCAAGGGACTGCCTCTACACACTTGGAATGAGAAGTTTATTTTATGGCTAGGTTCGAAATTTGGTAAAGTTTTGCATATTGATCAATATATATAGTGAAGAGCAGTAAACGACTGCATCAAGTGAATAAAACGACAACTTTTTTCACTGCGCAAACCCATCCTCACCGTCCCGGGTTTTCTGTGCAATTCCTTCGTGACCGTCCGTTTCGTAAACATATAGAAGCAGATTTCTAGGGTTCCCTGCCTCTCCCGCACTCTCCTCTCCTCGCACGCCGCAATGCACAGATTTCGGCATCCAGGTTATTCTGTTCGGCATCCAGGTTATTTTGTTCGGCATCCATCACCTCCACCCACAATGTTCGGCATCCAGGTGCTTCCAGTTCTCATCCCTGTTCTCCCACACACTACTGTTCTTCCAGGTGCTCATTGGGCATGCCGCGCGTTGCTTCAAGATCGATGTACGCCAAGTTTCGAGCTTCAGCATCATTGGGCATGCTTCGTTTGTTTTTGATTTTTGATTTGAACTTCGATTCAACATTTGCGTTTTTCTTCAGGTGAATTTTGGAACATTTGCGTTTGCCCTCCCGATTCCGACCTTCTGTAATTCTTCAGGTTTGTTTTCATTAGGTATGATTCCTGTTGGTTGTGCATCTGGTGATAGAGGATTCGACCTTCTGTAATTCTTCTGGGATTCGACCTTCATTGGGGATTCTGTGATAGCATGCTCCATCAACGTTTATATTTTTGCCATTTTGGTTGGAATTTTATAGTTGTTTTTTGTAGTTGTTTTCACGGATCCTTCCTTCTCCTTCCTTTATGGTGATTTATGGTGATTTTGGTTACTGATCTCTTATCTCAAATCAGGAAATTGATGACTTATAGTTGGCAAGATTGAATATTTTTTTGACTTTTCCCTTGCTTCTTTGTCTTCTATTGCCAGCCGTTTTTGCTGTGTAGACAATTTTGGCTTTCTTAAAAGAACATTCAGATGGAATAAAGATGGGATCTTTACAGTTAATCTCAAGATGAAACACTTGCCTTCTTTTGTCTCTAGCTGCATTAATCTGAACCCTCTTTAGTTCTATATATGCAAGAGTTTATGAGCACAGGAGTTCTGATGTAAGGTGTCTACCCTCATAACAGTTTGTTGACATTATCAAAAGCTACTTATGCCACCTCACGGCCACCCAACGGATCCATGCTGGGCTTATGGGATCCGCCTGCCCGGCAATAGGGTGAAGTGCAAATTCTGTGACTGCACATACTCCAAAATTACTGATTACAAGTTTCATCTTACAAGTGGTTTTTAGCCTGTTTACCAGTGAACCTTACTTTTGATTTGATTTGAGGTTGCCAGACAACAATTGCACAATTTCCGTGATGATTGATTTGCTTCCTTATAATCATGTGTTTTTAACTGAAGAAATTCAAGGAGTTTATGCAGGTTACCACCCTAATGGAGTTTATGGAGTTTTTAGCATATTGGAGTCCATGTGTTCATTTATGGTTCATTCCTTCCTTCATGCTACTGATTTTGGAAAATGCCAACAAAACCTGATTTTTGCTTTTAGTCTCCTGATTTTTTCATCTTGGATTCGATATTCATTTGATCTTAACGTGGAAGATTCAAATGAGATAGGGTGAGCTTATTTTCCACTCTCTGTCTGATCTTATCCCTTTGTGCAAAAGTTGCTTCAGCTTGCAATGACACCTTCTTGGTTTTGCGGAGTTTCTAAAGATGGAATCTTTTTTTGCCGCAATGCAGGTCGGTCCGACATTTTGAGTGACCTCCTTTAGTCCCGTTCTCAGGTTTATTTCTTACTTTGTTTGTTCAAACCCACCCCCTTTTACACTTTGGTTGACTTACAGATTTGTCTCTTCTATTATTGTGTTTTTGAATGGTTGTATTTTGTTTGGCTTGAGTGAACAAGGAAACAAGGCTGTTAAATCAGTTCCCAGGATGAACTGCAAGATTGGTTCTGGCAGTTGTGGAAAAGTGGTGAGGATGTAGTTATTGTTGTCGCAATTTCTTGAATTATTTCTTACCTTTTGGGTATAGATTGTAGAACTACGGTGTTCATATTTTGTACGAATTTTGGGTTAACATTCCAGAGTTCTAAGTTGAGATGCTGATTCATTCATTGCTTATGATTTTTGTGTAGGTGGAAACAATAAAGTTGAGATTATAGCTTGGTCTTTTGGTGTTTCTGTTTTGTTGTTGATGCATACGTGCAACATGGATTTAAGCTAGACCCCTTGGAAGATGCTTATAATTCTTTTTTGTCAGGAACTCCTAGGTTTGTTAACATTCTCATTCCCTAGGATGCAGCATGCACTTCAGATAGTTTTTTTTCTCATTCCGGTATATGTTTTCCTATATATATCTTGACGTTCTTCACGTTCTACAGGTTATAGCATGATCTCTTTAGAAGTACATTATGTAAACTCCGTCTCAAAATCAAGTGGATTTCAGTGCATTCGGGGTTTTGATGAAGAAACTCGGGCGAACATGTTTTTGGAAACGGTTAGTTAATTCATTTCATCCTGTTGCTTTGTTCTTCGTTTTTTTTCTCATTTGCGTTGGATATGTATTGTGTGTTCGTTCTGTTTCGTAATTGACCAAACAAATGGATGTATTCTATACTATAGCATATTTATTGATTCCCCTTAATTTTGCTCGCATATTCTTATTATGATTAATTCCTTCTATTAACTTTTTATGTTGCTTCCTTTTTTGCAATCGTAAATGCTCAAATGAGATTGTTAATGTCATTATCAGTAAGGTTACTGCCAGTGAATCAAATGACAATGATGAAGAGCCAAAGAAGGGTGCTATGGTAAGATACCTTTTGTTGAAGTATTCTCCTATAAAAGCTACCCAGAATTCTATCTCAAGTTGTTCTCAATTGAGTTGCTCTCACATGTAACTCAAAATTATATTAATATAATCATCTCATTTCCACATGGTGCCATTTGCTCCAGTGGCTGTAGCCACGGGCATTACGCTTGTTTTATATAGATTGGGCCGGCCCAATAACCGAGACTCGAGCCCTTAAAGAGAACCGAACCTGAAGCCATAGTGGGCAACCATGCCTCATGTGTGTGGGTGCGCGTGTGGAGGTTAATTTGGTAGGAATGTGAGTATTCTCGTCAAAACCCTGATATCAAAGTAACTTGTACCCCCACAATTCTTATATTTAAACCTATAGATTTGTCCATCTATTTCCATTATGGGACAAATCTCAAGTCCCTCTCCTCTGAATTTTTATATAATGCACCGCAAATCAGCCTACTTTCGCACCGCTTGGCCTGCACACACACATAAACACCATTGTGTTGGTGTGTGTGCGCTCTCACTAGCCAAACAGTGCAAAAATGATGCTTAAAAGTGATGTCTCATAGCTCCTCTCCTCTCCTCAATCCTCGGTGCCAATATAGTGCACCCCTATAAAAGCATCCCTCTTACACCAATAGTGCCACGTCCGTCTCCTCTTTTGGAGAAAGTAAACAATATAATCAACACAAAGTTTAATCATTTTCTTTTTAATATTTTCGATTTTTTATTATTTTATTATTTCGTTTTATTTTATGTTATTTCTTATACAATCGGATACAAAAAGTGAGTCGTTCAATGTTCTTCGAAATGGATGACACCATAATTATCGTCGCGGCGTGCGCTTCCATTTGACATGCGACTCGATATAGTTTCAACGTTTTTATTATTTAATTATTTTTGTTATTTTTTAGGGGTTATTATCCTTTTTTCTTGCAATTTCTACGATATCTTACGAGTGCAAAAATAAAAGTTTCGAAATACTCGTGTCAAAAATCTTCCAAGAATCGGTCATAGATTTTGGTTTCAGCGACGAACTAAAATCCTATTAAATATATATTTTAAGCGCAATAAACATAACCCTAGCTTAAATGGTGTATTACGAGTGCTAAACTGAAAGTTTCGAAATTGTCGTGTCAAAACCTTTCAGGAACCGACCATAAATTTTAAGTTTGGCGGCTGAAGCCGCAAAAAAACTAAAACTCTTATTAAATAATAATAATATCGAAACTATATCAAGTCGCATGTTAAATTGAAGCACACGTCACGCTGATAATTATGCTAGCGAAAGAGAGTTGAGCGACTTACAGAATATATCCTATTGTATAAAAAGCAACATAAAATAAAAGAATAAAATAGTAAAATAATAAAATAACCAAAACATTAACAAAAAGAATAATGCTACATGTCCCAACAGTTTGTCCCTAATTCATCCCTACAAAAATAAAAGATTAGTTATTTAACATACAAAATTCTTAATGACATTTAAATGATAGGCTAAACTTGCAAAATTCTTAATTAAACTACATGTATGGATGAATTATGAACAAATTGTTGGGACATATACCATCACTCTAACAAAAAAAAAAAACTGTGTTTATTTGTCTTCACTTCCGTCCAAGAGGAGACGGACGTGGCACAATTGGGGTAAAAGCGCACCGCTGTAAACGCACCGATTCCCATCCCCGGACTCTCAAACCCCACTGCGGAGGGCAAAAAGGAACTGAGATCTTGTAAAATCTCAATCTGGGTTGGCGCAATTATGGCTGGAAGGAGGAGAAAAAAGAGGAAGCTGTGAGTTTCTTTTACCCTCTTCAACTTATTCTGATTCAATGGATTTTTTTTTCTTCTGGCCTTCCTTGATGTTTCTTTCGGTTTCTTAAATCTCATGAGCATGTAATGTCGGCTTTCTGAGGAATTGCTGATGAAATTGGTATACTTTTCTGGTTCGTCGTATGGAAGATGCTTTTTCTTCTGTCATTCATAAGAATACTCAAGTGCTAATTGCTGACAGTTGTGCTTGGCCGAAGCCGAATTCTGGTCTCTGAAACATGTGGTCAGAATATTTGAACTTAGTTGTTAAAGCTCATTCTTCGTATGTACCAAATTGAAGTTCGCATTAGGGTTCTTGGTATTTGTCTCCGATGATTTAGAGGTGTTATCATTCCTAAAATTCTTAATTCAAGTTCCTGCCTAAGCCGATAGATTTGTATTCTTTTCCCAGTGAAGTGCACGACCATGGCAAAGATGTGAGTATTTTCGTGACATATTACACTAACTTTGTTACCGACATTGGATAAATTCACATTTCATGGCGATTGTAAATTCACATGTTGCGATCTAGCTGCATTTTGTCTACTCTTTGTAGCCTTGTCATCTTCCAGTGTGCATTGTTAATTTTGACATTGTGTACTCTTCTTGTTGACGATTTTAGTAGAAACAATAGTATGTTTTTTGTTATCTCGAGGGATGTATCAATATGCATTCCATTTTAACTTTATGCAATTTCTTTCCTGCAGATTGGCTGAAACAATCAATGGTGACAGAACAGGTTCAAATATGCAATCAGAAGAGCAACAATCACAATTTGATATTCCAACAGAGCTCTTAGAGGTGATACTTTCACAATTAACCTTGAGAGACAATGTTCGTGCTTCTGCAGTGTGCAGA
>JAOYMZ010000499.1:0-10100 GCA_025802335.1 Pinguicula primuliflora | reverse complement strand
CAGTGAGTGCAAATTATCTGTAAAGATTTGGGAAGAAGTGTACAAGTGGACAAGAATGACCTGCCCAAATACATCTCGAAGTTTGGAGAGCCACATGAATTGCAGACCGGAATCGATAGCCACAGAACTTTGGAAATCAATATGGATAGCAACATGCTGAGGAATCTGGATCAACAGAAATCACAAATACTTTCGAAAGTCAGATCAATCGGCCGAAGAAATCAAAAGAACAATTCCGTTAATAACCTGGAATTGGCCGAATGCCTGCTGGGAAAGGTATAAAGAAGATCATGATCACGACCGCCCAGAACGAACCATCACAGCATGGATCTCCAATCCAAGAACGAGCGGAAGACTACTAATCGGAAGTTAGTTTTGTTTCGTTTGAATGGAAAAAACCATTTGGTCTGGAGTTTTTTTGTTGAGAGTCGAATGTGTTATTCGACAAAAGCATGTATATGATGTAAATAACGTTTGTTAAATTAATAAAATCAAAATTGCTTATCAAAATTGGTAATTCTGAAATTGAGATGAGATATCAAAAGCAAAGCAAGCAAAGTAAGTGGCGGAGAAACTTGCATCAGAGGATGACGTTCAGCGGATGGTGGCCGGAACGCTTGAACAGGCAGTAAACTAATCGGAGTGATGTCGGGAAGCAGCATTGAAAGAGGAGCGGAAGATTTGTGCTCGAGAGGAAAGGGAAATCCCTACAAATCGACCAAAACCGTGGTTACAGAAGGAAACTGACTATGGTTGGGGAGGAAACCAACCCTGGTTGGACGGAAAACAAAAATTTCACTGACTGTGGTTGGACCGATTTCAGAGAAAAGGACCAAATTACCCCCTTAATTGGGAAAAAATGTGAGGGCAATTTGGGAATGATGCTGCCGTTTCGTGTGCAAAAAGAAGGGGGACCAGGTCGTTTAACATTCCCCGTTTAATAGATAGATTTCCGGTCTATCTTGAGTTCAAAAATAATTGACAACCACAAATTTATAGAATTTTTGTGATCATTTACTATTTTGGGGATCTTTTACTTATTTGAAGCAAACATAAGATGCTATTGGCTTTTCTTTTGGCCATGTAACCTCGAGTAAGTGAAGAAAATGTGTGAGGGTTAGTTTATAGTAGGAATGTGGATTAGTGTAACGAATCCAAATTCAATTTATCCGTTATGATAATATAGTCTTCTGGCTATATCCGAGCCCGTATAATTCATTAAATCCCAATAATCAATCATAGCAATGAAATAAACACATACATTTCACTAAACAAATCGTCAACGAGTCTACCATCGTAAATAAATCCTTGGTCATAAACTAACCAAATCGGAATATCTCACGAATACAATCGCATTCACATAATATAGCATGAGCCATAATAATAAGGTAAAGGAGTCTTGACTGCCACTTGATACTCCTCACTCCTGGTCACGATGTTTCGGTTCTGCAAGAAAATATTCACGTGTGTGAGCTTCGAAAAGCTCAGTAAGGAAAGTCATCCTCTTAATTAACATAAATGCAATGAATTTACATAATTTGAACAACATTTGAATTAATCTTCTAACTCCCTAAGTCACATGCTTCTCATTCTACATTCCTAGGTTCAGTTATTCCATCAATAATCCGACTCATTTTTCTAATTCATCAATTTACATCATATAATCCTTAAATCACATCAGTTCATGTACGACTCGAACTATTTTTCGTTCATTCAAATAATCAACACGATAATTCGTCATCAAGTGAATCAATTCATCAATCACACCATCGTTTCGTATAAGGGTCGACAGATGCATCCCGACGACAGTCAAGAATCCACATCATCGCCACCGGGAGATCATGTTTAGAATACAACGACAACCATTCATCTCCAATCCTTCTCCTTTCCGACGTTTTTATCCCTACATTCCGGTGAGCCACGGAAACATCTCCAACGACCTGACCACCGACGGCGAATCTGCCCAACCTCAGCCTGGCAGCCATGACAGCGGCACCACCATGCTTCAGCTGCCGTTCCTGTTGCCTACGTCACAACGCGAATCATCACGTGTCCACCATAATTTTCTCCACTCGAGTCAGGTCGTTCTGGCAGAGGATGCGTCTCAGGTGGCTGACAACAGCCACATTGCCGCCATCGATTTTCATCACGGCATCACTCGCCACAGCGTCACTTGCCACGGCAGTGCCTGACAGCGCGTTCTCCACCGTGAGCTCGTCTTCCACCGGTCGCGATGCCTCCATTCCGGTGTGAACCATCTTCTTGCACGGTTGGCCATCTCCAGCTGTTCTAAGATCATCCGTGCTACAGCAAGGCCCCGCCATCGTCAGCGTTCATACTGAACGGAGGTGTCACTCTGGCAGGTTCATTCTCCAAAAAAACGTAACACTGGTAGAAGAATCACACAGTTCACATAACTCACAAGCCACACAAGTCTCGTACCGAGCCACACAAGCCTGATTCCCCTCTTCCAAATATCTTCTTCCAACCTCCAATACTCCGTTCTCAAGAAAATGTAACTATTTGTTATAAAATTTTCATCGGACTGTTTAGTTTTGAAAACGTGAAACCGAAATAAGTTGGTATAAATAGTAAAAAGGTTTGGTCATACTGATCACATAAAAAAAGTTTTTTGCTAACTTATGGGGTTTTAAAAATGAGAGTAATAATTTCGAAACCTATTAATCACGAGTTCAACTTGATTATAAATATGAATCCAATTAACATTTGGATTCAGGATGATCAGATATAATCATTTTTTTGATAATATAGGGAACCATACTGAGGTAAGTAAATCAAGTGGCGAATACAAAGAGAATATGAAATAATTGTGGTCGAAGTGGATGAAAAATTCAAGGCAGAACTTAAAGAGAACACATCACAAACAGAGGATGAACTGATAAGCAGCACTGATGAAGAGTCCGAGAATGTTCTATTCTTGGCCTTCAACACTAAGCCAGTGGAACCACCAAGGGATAAGGATGATGTAAAAACAGTTGAGAAAAACTGGTTAGCTCTACAAAGTCAAAACAGTAAACCTGAAGGAAAAAAGAGAATAAGAAAATGGGCAAGCACACCATCACTGGAAATGAGGAATAGTTATAACGAAGTAGAATCAAGAAGGAAACCTGACGAGAATGGAAAAATGGCAGAGGAGGATCGAATAGATGAGATTGAGACTTAAAGTGAAAGTGAACCAGAGGAGGATGGAGATGAAGAGGGTATTGGATTGTATATTGCATCTCCATGCAAGATTGCAGAAGGAAAATTTTGGAAACAAACCAGGATGGTTGTGCAAACAGCCACACTTGTGGGTAAGTGTGTAGAAGGAAATGAATACAAAAGCAAAAAAGTGACCGAAGATGAAGAAGTGGAAAAAATATCAGTGAACTTGATGTAAAAGGAATGGAACGTGTGGAGCAAGAGTATGGAGAAATACAAGTGGACAAGCCAAAAAGTTTTCAGAATGATGAACTAAGAGAGAACTCAGCGAGCCAGAACACCATACAAATGTGGAGGTGATACCAGAAACACAAGAGCTCGTTGAAGAAAAAAAAGTAAGGAAAGAGAACGTGGAGAATGTAGCAAGCATGCCATGAAAAAAATAGGAAGAAAGCACTGAAAAAAACAAGCATATCAACCAAACAGCATGATAATAACAATGAGATGCGTGAAGAATGGGACTTCACAGTCCAAAAAAGTTTACAAAACAAGGCAAAAAAAAGAGGAGCATCAATGTAGCTGCAATTCCTCTAGATTGTGATAATATGAATCAAGATAAGGAGGATATCTCTCTCGCAGATAGCAATATAATGGCCACCAACACAAGGTATCTGAAGGAGGAAGCCACTAAGATCTTTGAAGCAGGAGTTGATTTGGGAGTTGAGTTTGTGGAAGAAGAAAGCAGGGTTGTTGAGAAATTAGTACACCTTGAGAATGATGATCGTAGAAAACAGAATGAAGTAAAACAGGATGGAAAGGAAGTCAGAGAAAATTTAGAAAGTTTCCAAGATACAGCTAATGACCTATAATGCGAGAGGTTTGGAAGGACAAGGAAGAAGAAGGAGAATAAGAAAATTACTCCAAGTCCACAGAATCAATTTTGTAGCAATCCAAGAAACGAAAATGGAAACGATAGATGAAAGATGCATCAAAAGTATGTGGTATAATAGCACAGGAATGGATTGGGCATTTCTGGTCTCTAATGGTACAACTAGTGGTCAGTTGTGCATATGGGATTCCAGTATGTTCGAGAAAGAGGCGATGTGGAGCCATGCTGGAGTACTGGGTATCAGTATGAAAATAAAAGGAGAAACAATACAAAGCAACTTTGTAAACATTCATGGTCATGCTGAGTTGGAAGGAAAATGTGATAAGTGGAACAATATCAAGGAAAGACGTCAAGGAAATGAACACGAGAAGTGGGTAGTATTGGGAGACTTCAATGCTATTTTGAATAGAAATGAAAGAAAAGGGAGAAATAGACAGAATTTCGACAATGAAATTCAACTATTCAGTTCATTTGTGGAGGAGATGGAACTAATCAATCTGTCGTTGGCAAGAAGAAGGTACACATGGCACCTCACTTCTTTAAAAGCAATGAGCAGGATAGACAGGATCCTACCTAATGAGAAATGGTTAGCTGGAAACATCACATGGACTCGATAGGTCTGGATAAAGAGGACTCGAACCATATACCTATTTAACTGATCAAAGAAATGAAAGACTGGGGACCAAGCCTATACGAGTTCTAGATAGCTGGCTGAAAGAAGAAAGTTACAACCTGCTGGTGAAGGAAAGTTGGGAAAAAGATGGGATTAACAGTGATAATAACTATGTGTTCAAGGAAAAAATTAAAAGAGTGAGGAATGATATTAAACACCGGAGTTTGCAGAGGAGAAAGAATGAAGTAGGTTAGTTAGCAAAACTTCAAGAGTTGAGGAACAAGAAGGAGATGATAACAGAAGGAGACACTGAATGGAGACCACAGAATAGCTTCCTGACTGAGATAAGAGAACAAATTCAGATGCTACAACATCAAGAAGAAGAAAACATAAAGCAGAAATAAGAGAGTGTTGGCTTAAACTGGGTGTTGCTAACACAACTTACTTTCATAGGAAGATAACTGGAGTCTGGGATAATGGAGAGTGGAAAACTGAGGTAGAAGAAGTCAAGGAAAGTTTCAGATCACATTTTGCTACTAGGTTTACAGAGACACACAGAAACAGGCCTCGGTTATCTAGTATAGAAGCAAGAAAGTTAAGCCAAAGTGCTAAAGAATCACTCACAAGTCCATTCACTGTTGAGGAAATCAGGAATGCTATTGCCAAATGTGATGGAAATAAGAGCCCGAGTCCTGATGGAATAAATTTCAATTTCATGAAGCATTTCTCATCTGTAATGGAAGCATATGTAATTAAAATGGTGGAGGAGTTCAGGTAAAGGAAGCAAAACACTGGAAAGATCAGAGAGCTCAAAACATCCGCATAAGCAAGGCAAGAAAGCACAAGATTGAGAAAACCAACATCATGGTGGATGGAAACAACCAAGGTGTTAACACATCCATGGTATCAAGATCTCTGGCATTTGAATGCAGGCCATGGAAACATCCTTCCCTTATAGGAAGAAAACTGGATAGGAGATCAAAGCCTAGCATCAATCTATCCTAGACTATTCAGGAAATCCAAACACAAGAACAAAAGGATTGTTGAACTAGGGATTTGGGAACAGGCAGATTGGAGCAGGATCAACTGGGAGTGGACAAGACCATTGGATGACCTCGAAGAGGCAAATTTGGCAGACATGTTACAACTGTTATCCACCTCAACCATGCAGGAAAATGCAGAAGACAAATGGACAGTGGAAATAAACAGGAAACCAGGATACAAAGTCAAGAATTGCTACATGATGCTAATGCAACAGAAAGCTACTGATTGGCAAGAACATGAAAGAAATAAGTTGATTCAAGGTAAATGCAGACTAGTGCCTAAAATATACAAATCTTTATATGGAAAATGTAGCAGAAAAGACTACCTACGCAATGTAATTTGCAAAAAAGGGGAATCATACATCAAGATACTGTAATACGAAAGAGGTATGGAATCAGGTGCTTCAATGGCTTAACATCAACAACACCAACCAGCCTCCTACGTTGGAAGAATTCATCAGCGATCGATCGAATCAAATCAAAGAAGAAATCTGGAAAACCATTTGGATTGCAACATGCTGGGAAATTTGGCTTAATAGAAATCATAAACATTTCTCAGGAATCATGAAAACAGCGAATCAGGTATGCAAAAAAATCCATGAACTTGCATGGTTCTGGCTGAAAGTTCTATGGAAGAATTGGGCATCGATCAACAGAGCAGAGCATGCCGAAATTGCACGGTGGATTAGAAATGGCAGCCCAATCCAGATAATCATAGGAGGATCGTAGCAGAATCAAGAATCAAGAATCGTTCCTAAAATCCAGTTTGATTTTGCAGGAATTGAAATTAAATTTGATCTTCAGCATCACGATTAGGAACTTGGGTCGTATGAAGTATAAATACCGCCTTTTATTCAATAAAATCTAATTGCTTTTTAAAAAAAATTTATTAGTGCATAAAAGAAAGTCATATATTAAACTTTTAAAGGCACCTAAAAGAAACAAATTTATTTCCCATTTTTTTTCTCCTAAGAAATCAAGCCATGTTAAATGAGTCATTCGCAAAAGTAACCTTATGAAAAATTTATTTTTGAAAAGTAACCTTAAAAAAGAATTGCAAATGTAATCTCCATCTTTAAAAATAAATTAAAAATTGAATATATTTTAGTTTACGACTAAACGGTTACTTCTAAACACCCAGCTAACTTAACTATACTCGTTCCTACCAAACCCATCTACGACCGTACGGAAACATGGTAATCGAAAAACCGAAAACGTGCATTTTTTTCAATTTCATTTTTCCATTTCTTCACCCTTCCCGGCTCAACGACTAGTCCAAAAATATATTCAGAGAGTAAGATACAGAGATCATCGACGGGCTCAGCATGAAAAGAGTGCATTTTAAGCTGGTTTATTTGTTGAAGGTGTGTTTGACTCCGTGTTCTAGCTGATTTATGGCACTATCATTACAATCGAGAGATGGGTCATGCATTTTCTTGTGAGATTTACACTTCCATATGATATTTACATTAGGATCGCTTCATTACATTATAAGAATGAGAGTCTAAAAGTGAATAGATTGTTTCGTGTCTCATGCGACTAGTCGTCGTTCATTCATTCGATCTTAGCACGATCAATTTCGTCATGATACCCGACTCTATGATTTCCCCATATTTACATACGATACTCTGTTTTCTATTGTTTACAGATGATGATGATTCTATTTTATAAGATTCTAAATTTTTAGGAAGTAAAAGATCATCCATGATTATACAACTATCCGTAATTTACAAAATCTTCCTATCTTTAAGATATTTGTTATCAAAATTGACTACCATCACTGGCTGGACTCATCCATGAATCCAGTAGGCGGTGGTAATGGTGTCGGACTCTTCCTTGAAATTCACGAATGTGGGGACCGCACTCTCCATGAATCGTTGGACGAGCCGAAGTATTCAGTGAATAGCTCATCAATGTCTTCATCACCTTCATCGGAGTTCTCATCTTCGTCGTGCTCCTCCTCAGTGTCCTCTTTGTCAACTTCGTCGTCGTCGTCTTCATCATAATCTTCAACTTTGTCGTCGTCGCCATCATAATCATCATCTTCGTCGTCATCCTGATCCTCCTCCTCCTCATCGTCTTCATTCTCCTCCTCCTCATCCTTTTCTTCGTCTTCATCCAAGGCAATGACGATTGGAGATGGAGTGGGGACATCGGCTTTCACGTGCGCAGGAGTAAGGGCGGCTGGAATGTTTGCTTGTGCAAGTAGTAGGGGCAGCTGCAACATCGGCGTGCGCGGGAGTAGGGGAGACTGCAACGTCGAGGTGTGCGGGGTGAGGGAGACATCGTGTCGTTGTCGATTCAACATTTTTATTTTTGCAAACTCAGCAACAAGATGAAGAATTAAGAAGATGAGCTTAGTATTATTAATACATACATCGCGTCTTTTCATATTCTGCTTTTTCATACGAATCAACAAGGCAAAATAAGCACAGCAGTCGATACAATCCCAACTTTCCGAAAACAACATTCGTACTCCAAACAAAGTGATCGACACGACCCCGACCCATCGTATTTATCCCGGAAAAAGCTTTCGTGCAAAGCTATCCTACTATAAGCACAACATCCATGGTTGTTTTATTCACGTTAGACGGTACGCACGCGCGACTACACGTGGTAAACCTGGATAATGCAATTGGGCCCTAAACTCTTAAGCAAACAAAGCAATTGCCAAGACCGCGACCCGTTGTGAGTATTTGGGAATAGTTATTCGTGCACCAACTATCCTGTAATAAGCACAACATACGTGATAAACCCGGATAATGCAGTCGAGCCCTAAACTATTAAACAAACAAAGCAATCGACAAGACCACGACCAGTCGTGGTTATCCCGGAAGAGTCATTCGTGCTCCAACTATCATGTAATCCATAGTTTTATCCACGTCTGACGGTACGAGCTCGACTATATGTGGTAATCCCGATTACCTCAGTCGGGCCATAAACTATTAAACAAATAAAGCAATCGACAAGATCACGACCAGTCGTGGTTATCCCGGAAGAGGCATTCGTGCTCCAACTATCATGTTAAGTGCCCAACATACGTGGTAAACTCGGATAATGCAGTCGGACCCTAAACTATTAAACAACCAAACAATCATCAAGATCGTACATGTCGTGGTTATTACGGAAGAGTCATTCGTGCTCCAACTCTCCTGTAATCCAGGTTCTATCCACATCTGATGGTACGAGCTCGACTATACGTGGTAATCCCGGTTACCTCGGTCGGGTCCTAAATTATTAAACAAACAAAGCAATCGACAAGACTGTGACTCATTGTGGTTATCCCAGAAGAGTCATTCGTGCTCCAACTATCCTGTTAAGAGCGCGACTATGCGTGGTAAACCCGAATAACGCAGTCGGACCCTAAAAAATAATACTAAACAATCACAATCCATTAATTACGCATGGACTCATAATTGTGATATATAATTCATCACGTTTCCATAGTTTAAATTTCATTTAATGCCTATATAAATCATGAGACGAACAATATATGATTGACTCACATCCAAGATAAATTGCTTTTACGAGATATGTAATGAACTCTCTTTGTTTCCAATCTACTTGAAAATATTATCTCAAATCCCACAAGTGCCTTAGCACCTGATAAAAACTATTATATTCACATGCATGTTTATTCATTCATACTCACTTAGCGTGTCAAATAGAGTAATTATAGTTTTTTTATATTTTAGCCATAATTAAATACCCGAATAGCAAAATTAGAAATAACTCATCAGCCGGTAAAATCACTACGCATTCGTGGTTAACTTGGATGAGGCATCCGTGCTCCAACTAATCTGTATTAAGTACAACATCTGTGTTGTTTTATTCACGGCGGATGGCTAAGCGCAAATCCGAATATCTCAGTCGGGCCCTTACCCGAAACCCTAAATCCTAAACCCAAAATACTTATTTATTTCAATACTTATCCAAAAAAAACTGCGCGTGTAGTCTTTTTATAAACTGCGCGTGTAGTCTTTTTATAATCTACGTGTTTTGCGTCTTTTCATTAACAGAGCGAGTCTTTTCATATTCTGTCGTGATGTAGAATAATTGGAACAATTATGATCATTCAAGATCTTGTTCTATAAATAGATACAACAACAACAAGAAAACCTACTCCTCATTTGTAACACATGGTTGCCAACATCGCTTCCTTCTCTAGTTCTGTCCCGCCAGAATAAGGCACACCATATTATTATGTGCAGTTATCTTTATCCCAAAAGACAAACCAGCAACCTTCTACCAATTACCCACCCCACATACACACACTAGTATACCAGTGAAGTGGTGCTGGTGTGTCTTCTGGGATGAAGTGAGTTGTCCCTAATGGACTTTGCTATCTCCTGATTGTGTTCGCTCCAACTCTCATAGAAATCCCTATCATGGG
>JAOYMZ010000498.1:0-10100 GCA_025802335.1 Pinguicula primuliflora | reverse complement strand
AAATGCTTATTTAATAGGGTTTTAGTTTTTTCGGCGGCGAAACCGCCGAAACCGAAACCCATGACCGGTTCCGGCATCATTTCGACGCGAGGATTCCAGAACCGATCTTATTTTTTTATTTCGGTGGCCGGAAACCTACAAAAATAGGTGTGTACCGAAATTCTGTACAAGAATTTTCGGTACACCTAGCATCTCCCTAAAAAAAATATATGATTTAAGTCGCTTTAGACGAAATATAGATGTTCAATGGAACAAGTTTGTACCAAAGAAAGTAGCTATATTCGGATGATTGTTTCCAAGGTCAGCTTCCAACCTTGGTGACTCTAAAAAAATGGGAAGTTATAGCCATGGAGGTAGAGGCCGAGTGCACAGGATGAAGAAATGGCACATAAACAAGTGAGGCTTACGTGAGAAATTTTCATTTGCTATATCATTTCTGATGTGCACAAGTTCAAGTTACAGGTCAGTCTAGATTTTGTGAATGTGAGAATTTTTTTTGGGGTAGGTAAATTTGTTTTATTTCTGGAAAAAATTAGGGATTACATCACAGGTTTGGGCTGAGCCCCATAGCTTGGCTCTACATTTACTCATCTAAGTTCCGCTCTAATAGTTCCAATCGTGGGAGTTGCGATTGTATTAAACCCTGCCGGTCCACCTCAAACTGTCGCGCACTTTTAGGATCCTGGAATTCTGATATTTGATTTGCGTAAATCTCGTCAATGACCTTTTCTTGGTTTATTTGTCTTTGTCTCTCGATATCCTGGAGCTGCCGCAATTTTGATTGGGCTCTTTGGCGCCTTAATTTTTCGGCTCTGGCCTGTCTGGTCTCCCGTTCCGCATCTTTCCGGGCCAGTTTGGCGGAATAGGTCTCCTCTTCACCAATCACCCGGAATGGGGTAGGCTTCGTAATGCTGGACCGGTTAGTTGGGCCTCGTCTTCTGGTTGGGCCTTGTTTTTGCTCAGTATTTTTTGTTGAAAATACCAACATGTCTTCAGGCCCGGTAGGGGCCCTTTGGACCGATTTACTCTCTGGCTGAATAATGCGCGTGATTTGGGCCGCAGCTACAAGACAACCCATTTTGTCCGATATTTGTAACGTATCATCGCGGCCCGTATCTCGGTTACTTCCAGATCCTTCGTCTAGAGTCATCTCTTCATCTCCTTCCTCGCGGTCGACTCCTTCGACATACTTCTCAACCAGCACATTCAATTCGTCCGCAGTAACTTCTTCCGCGTCCAATTGAATGTCCACTTCCACAAGATCGAGGTTCGGCGATTCCACAGGATCGAGGTTCGGCGGTTCAATTTTGTTGCTACATTCAATGCCAGTCATTAATTCTCGTTGGGACTCCGTGCGCATCTCTTGGGGAGGAGAGAGCGAAGGTTGACCGGCTGATTGGGCGTATCCATCGGTGCCCGGAGGTTTACAGCCATCGGGAGTTACTCGTGACCGTGGCAGTTGGAGTCTCGGTGCCAGTTCAGGCCAGTCCCGACCGAAATTTCACGACCCTGCCAGACTCGGTGAAGTTGTGGGAGGTGAGATCCAGGATTCCCATCCCCTTCTTGTACTGCCCATAGCTTCTAGGGTTTCTTCCTCTATGGTGACG
This sequence comes from Pinguicula primuliflora, assembly GCA_025802335.1. NCBI lineage: Eukaryota > Viridiplantae > Streptophyta > Magnoliopsida > Lamiales > Lentibulariaceae > Pinguicula > Pinguicula primuliflora. The sequence goes on along the minus strand of JAOYMZ010000498.1, from coordinate 8,493 downwards.
TCAAAGATTTCTTCGCTTGTATTGACTTTTACTGTTGTTCGAATGTTGCTGCTAGCTGTTGTTAAGATCAGGATCCGTACAAATTACATTTCCGATCTGGATTTTGTTTGTTCATCTATTTTCATAACAGTACCCAATTGTGCAGACACTTCTGTGAGGAAATGGGCGTCCCAGCAGAGCAGTGGAGTGGCGTGCCTCGGATTCTTATCCATGCTGGCCTAACCAGCTTGCCATTAATAAGCTTCCACGGTCACAGATTTGAGATACGCAGGAGCTTGATGGCTACTTCATCACTGATCAATCGGGTCTTATCTCCAGGGGTGGCTAGTTTGAACAAGATTTCCCCACACTCGAGACGGACGACTTTTCCACCATGGTAAGAGTTCTGGGCCAAGATCCTTTCCATTGTCTTGATGTCAGTATTTGGGGCCAGTGATCCTACTAAACATTTTTCGAGCCAGTCCAGGTTCTCCGGCTTAAGGGAGTACTTGATAATGGTACTGGGAGCCTCTAGAGTGAGGCTTTTTACAAGGCTTTGAGCTCCTGGTATTATTCTCTGGGTTGGTTGAGTGTGATTTCCTTGCTGATGCGCTATACCCGTGTATAACTTGCAGGTACCAACTCGAGTTCCATTTAGGCATCGTGAGATGTCAAGCAGCTGAGTCCCTTTCTCATACCTAATGAAGCCATACCGTTTCCCCTGTGAAACCATCCGAAGTGGGGCATATACGTCTCTGAGGGGGCCATATTTTCCGAAGAGTGACCAGAGCTCTGATGTCGTCCAATTAGGTAGGAAATTAGATATGAATAACGTCTCTATGTTAGCTCTCAGCCACTCAATGGCTGGAGGAAGTCTCCTTGTTACCCTGCTTGTTTTCGCGGTTTCCGGCAACCCACCAGCTTCCATGAAGAGTAACTCGTTTGGGGCGGGGGAGGATGTATTTCTGGTGCCGGCGGCGGCACCAGAGTTTCTTCCCCCCTCATGTTTCTTAGGTCCGTTTTTTGTTGTAAAAGATGATTAGTGAAAACGCATCGTGAATGTGAGAACTGATTATGTAAGTAAACTAGTGTGGGATGCGCTATGGTTTGACTTGATGTGGCCTGGGCAATTTTAATACTAAATATGTTAATACTAATTACCCTTAAATAATTGTGTGGTCCCAAATTAATACGCCAAATGTCAATATACTATTGCACATACATAATTATGTATGATTACATTATGTAAGCCTAGCATTTCCCTATGGAATGCACATAATGAGTCCCATTTTCAAGGGGGCGAGATACTGCCTAGTCAGATCTTGCAATGCATACAAACAACATGAAAAAAAAACATGAAAATGGATCAAAGTAGGGGCTAGCGACAAATTCATATATGGAATTGGTCATGGAAAGTAGATCGGATATCGTGTTTGGGAGGGTGTAGATAACAATATAGATTTATTTTGGTTTTTGAACAAAGATGGGGCTGATGTATATACTGAACATTTTGTTTTCTTTTGTAAGGTTTCGCTTATTCAAAAAAAATCATAAAAATCATGAGAGTTTGGACTCATGATAACAAGATGAGTTTAGTGACTATTATGTCCCGAGTTAGAGCTCCAGACAACACACTTAATCAAACGTAATTTAGATGAGTAATGATACACATACATAATTATGTATGAGTATGACCAATAACATCAAGAACCAACAGATAGCCGTGTTTGAAGAACTAACCGAACAAGAACTCAATCAAGTATGAAAAGTCGTGTTTGAGGAACTAACTGAACAAGAACTAAAAGGTATGAAACGCATATATGCCACCAAAGTACTCAATTTTCATATGGCGATTTATTCATGACAAGCTACCAACAAAGAGAAGCTTAAGGAAGCTAACGACATATTATTGATGGTGTAGTAGTTGCTAATGAAGCTATTACATATCTGCAGAAGAGTGGAAAAACAGGTTTAGTATTCAAGATAGACTTTGAAAAGGCATTCGATACTGTAATCTGTACTGGACATTCCTTGACGACTTTGCCAAAAACTTAGGGATACCAGAAAAATTCAGATTTTGGATCAGGAACATGTTGAGATCAGCCTCTGCCTCAATTTTAGTCAGTGGTAGCCCTACAGCAGAGTTCCATCCAACGAGAGGGCTGCGTCAAGGAGACCCCCTGTCTCCATTTTTGTTCCTTCTGATTGTAGAGGGGTTATTTGAAATGATGAGAAGAGTAATAGAATCAAGCATATATGATCCATTATTGATAGGAAATGATCAAGTGCAGCTATCCCACTAGCAGTTTGCTTACGACACGATATTTTTTGGTGAAGCATCTTGAAAAAACATCAAATGCCTGAAAGCCGTTCCGCGTAACTTTGAACTAATTTCAGGCTTGAAGGTAAACTTCCAAAAAAGTGTACTGCCTGGTGTAAATATTGAGAGCAACAATCTAGAGCAGATGGTTGAATATTTGAACTGTAAAATCTCTGCATTGCCTTTGATCTACCTTGGCCTCCCTGTTAGAGGAAATCCAAGGAAAGCAAGTACTGGAAGCCTATTGTTGATCAATACATGAAACATTTGGGAAGCTGGGAAAATAAACTGCTGTCGGTAGGCAGATGAACTGTGCTAATTAATTCTATGCTTAATTCCTTGTCTTGCTACTACTTAGCATTCCTAAAGGCCCTTAGAACTATTATCAGGAAAATAGAACAACTATCTAGATTATTTTTTGGGGAGGAAAACCTGATGATAGAAAAATAAGCTGGGTATCCTGGCAAAAGATTACTCAACCAAAAGAAAACGGAGGATTAGGTATTAAGGACTTGGAAAGCTTCAATAGAGCCTTACTGGGAAAGTGGGGCAGTAGGATCTTAAGCGAAAAAGATGAGTTGTAGAAGCAGATTTTGAGATCCAAATATGGTAGGGGAGGAAGAATCACATTGGGGGAATTGAGTGAGTTGTGAGATGAAGAAATTCAGCAGGGTTTGGGAGGAAGACAAAGGCTAGCAATAAAAAAATCTACATTGTGGGAGGACTTAACGAGAGCCCTGGAATAACCCTGGTTCTAGGATATACGGGAAATGAAAGTGAACAATGGGAAACATATCGAATCCTGGGAAATGGCTCCTGGATCAGACCTTAGCTATAACATTTCCTAGACTGTACAGAAAGACAAAAAACAAGAAGAGTTTCAAAGTTGAGCAAGGAAACTGGATTGAGGGAGAATGGGGATGGGGATGGGAGTGGAAACAAACACTAGATGAATGGGAGTTGAGGGACCTAAATGAACTAATTGCTTACCTTGCTGATGTAAACTTGTGGGAAAATTTGGCGGATACATGGCAACTAAAAGCCAACTCTCAAGAAGGCTACACCGTGAAGCAAGCCTACAAGTCAATCAAGGAGACTCACCATGTACCATTCACTAAAGAGGAAATAGAATGTTTGTTGAAAGTGTGGAATAAGTACACTCCTCAGAAAGTCTCTATATTTCTCTAGAGACTGTTGCATAAAAGGCTACCAACCAAAAGCAATCTCCAGCAGAGAAACATCATCCACCTAGATGAACAGGTAGAATGCATTCTCTGTCAAACATGCAGAGAAAATGAAGAGCAGATTTTTCACCAGTGCAGTGTGACCAGAAATTTGTGGATGAAACTACTGGAATGGCTGCAAATTCCAGCAACACAACAAATTGATGTTTCACTTGATAGTTTTATCAGCAAGAAGCCATTCATGGTACAAGAGACAGTATGAATTGCCATATGGGGAGCACTGTCCTGGCAGATTTGGAAGACAAGAAACAGAATCCATTTTGACAACATAGTCCTGAATGAAGATGATATCATCAAGCAGGTCCAAACAAGCACTGAGAGATGGATCAAGGCAAGAGATGGAAAGAAAAATTCATATACTCTTTGTCTCAGTGGATATCCCATCCAACCATAATTACGCGTGCTTTGTAACTATTTTTGGGCAAGCATAGACAAGAGTAGGGGTGACTTGTAAATATTTGAACACTTATAGGGAGTGTTTGCAAATACTTGTGAGAACTGCTTTTGGATGTTACACCGCACTTTTGGGTTTTTAAGTGTTTGTCAGATCTGCTTCTGCTTTAGAGGTGCAAAAGCTGTTTTGGCCTATAATTCAAAAGCAGAGGAGGAGATGCTTCTGCGGTGGAAAAGCAGGCGGTGGAAAAGCAGGCAGTGACATTTTTGAAAATAATCGAAATATATTTGTAAGACCATATTACCCTTACCATTTCTTCAATCTTCTTCAATCTCGTATTGTCTGAGTTTCTGTAAGGGTAAAATTGACATTCCATATATAGATATAAGAAAAGCTATTTTTAATTAAAACATTTGCAGACACTACTCTTAGATTTTCTTCTGTAGCACTACAGTTTTTGCAAACACACAACATTTTTTTGCAAATCACTTTTTTTTTAATTTTCTCCATTGAAAAGTGCTTTGCAAAACTAGAAGTATTTGCAAATACACACTAAGATTAATATAAATTTTGTTTATAAAAAAAGGAAGCTAATGATCATCAAAGAAGAGCATGCAATAGACTGCAGATTCTGCAAACACATATGATGAAGATAAGAAACATCTCTTCACGGATTGAGTGCAAGCTAAGAAAGCGTGGGACAAAATATACCGATGGCTACAACTACCAATGCACCCAATTCGAGCGCCCACAGCTTCGAAATTCATGGATACAAAGCCTCAAGGACTCTCTGCACAAGCCTGGACTGCACCTGGACATCAATCAGATCATTTTTGGATAACAGAAACGCTGAATGAATCTCAATCATCAGAACACATACAAACCGTACTCTGTTGCTTATATTCACCAACGAAACCCATCATCAGAGCAATACAGTATCGAGACATGTGCGTGGACAACCCGATAAAATCAAACTTAAAAACGTATGATAATAGAAGCATGATAATTTTGAAATAACATCAAACTTATAAATAAATTGAAAGACATAATTACTTTTATTTTTATTCTTAATTAATTAAATAAAAGTTATTTTGATCATCTATTATTAACTTATAATATATCATTTAAATAACATTTTAAATAATAATTTGTTAAGAATTTCCATAAAACATTGTTTATTCTAAAAAAAAAACGTAGTAGAAGAGATATAAGAAATTATTAGAAGATAGCCTTAAATGCATGCCACCACATTATCGTGATTATATTCTCAAAACTGAGAATGAGAGAAAGTATTGGTCGCTATCTAACAAAAAAATTCTGGCTAATGAAAAGAATCCGCATTTTGAATCCCAGAGGACAAGCACACATGTATTGGCAGTGTATTTAACGAAATCCTGCTTCAAGCACACATGTATTGGCAGTGTATTTAACGAAATCCTGCTTAATTAAGGGACCGTTTACTAAGTTAGGAAAGGTCACATAATTGCGTTAGTGGGTGGTGTTTTGAGAATTAAGGGGGAGGTGGAAGAAAATTAGATATTTGTTGGAAAGAAATCTCATACTCATTCTATTTGTGATTAATTAAGTATATAATTTATATAGAGTGACCTCGTTTTACTTGGTATAAATATTAAAATGTATTAATATTACTGTTCTTTTTCTCTCAGAAGATTAAGTGGATCAAATGGAAGGTGGTATGTTGCCCGAAAAACAGGAGGTCTGGGAGTCAAATCTCTCAAGCATTTCAATTTAACATTGCTCGGTAGTGGGGTTTCAGGATGCTGAACGAGGATACAGGAATCTGGCTGCAAGTCCTAAGATCACTCTATGGTAGATTGGCAACGGGCAGTAATCCTATCCCTGGAAATGCATCTATATGGTGGAGGGACTTGAATAGATATGTCTTCCAAGCTGACTGGTTCAAGATGCAACTGAAAAGCAAATTGGGCAATGGCCAAGCAACCAAATTCTGGAATGATAGCTGGATTCACTACAAACCTCTCGCTGAACTATTTCCGACCCTATATGCAATTGCAGTAGATAAAATGGCACTGATTACCCACAAAGGAAGATGGGAGGGCTTAGAATGGTCCTGGGCTTGGCTATGGCACTGTGAGCTAGACAGTAGCGAGATACATGATCTGGTTGCGCTGCTGACCTTACTGGACACCGCCCCTGCACAATTGAACATTGGAGATGAATGGATCTGGAAAAACTCTACAACTCAGAAATACCCAACAGCAGACCTCTATGCACTAACAATGAGAACTGAGTGGGAGGAGAATGGACTGAATATACTGGCGAAGAATGCTTGGCATTCGACCTTACCTGCTAAGATTTCGGCATTCTCCTGGAAGCTGCTACACGACAAGTTACCTACCATTGACAATTTGATAAGGAGAGGAGTTCAATCTCTGGCAATTCAGTGCCCACTATGTCAAGTAGAGCATGAATCATCTGCTCATCTCTTCCTCCATTGTCCTGAAACACGGAAAGTTTGGGCTTTGATTTTGGACTGGTTGGGATTACCCCAGCTAACAGCGACAAGCTTCGAGGAACTCATCAACCTACCGCACCAGATGCATCTTCCCCTTACGCTCCGACGAATCTGGCCAGTAATTTGGCAGATGACCTCCTGAGTAATCTGGCGCGGAAGGAACGAAGCCATTTTCCAACAATCGAATCCAAATCCTGGTACACTAGCAGATCGGGTGAAAATGAAATGCTGGGCTCTCCTTGAGGCCAAAAGACGGTTGGGCCTTCATGTAGGATATGATGATTGGTACAAAACCCCTATGAATTATATCTGAAAGTATTGAATGAAGAGGATTTGTACATATGTAAATATACACAAAAATAACAATAATACTGCTTAGTTACTCCCAAAAAAAAAAAAATCACTGTTTTTTGGGGCTATATTTTGGAAATTTTTTGTTTTATGCCCCTGCCACCAAACGGAAAACCCAATCAATCCAGTGGGGTTTCGCAAGCGGTGGCCAAGGCCAACCCCAGAGGCCACGTGGAAGGAACCCACATGACACCCCCTCCTGCTTACCACGTGGCCAGGCATGGAGATGACGGTGGTTCGAGACGGCGGCCGGCGGCCGAACGCAACCCACGGTGATACGGACGGGGCCCATGTGGTTTTGGGCGTAAGGGTGGGCGTGGAAGCCTCGGGAAGGATATGGAAATGTGGGCCTCTCGCGCAATGGGGGCGAACGCCCCCTTCTTGGTTGGGTCCCTTCAACACTTTCGTCTGCTAGCGTGTAGCTGTAACTATAAAAAAACCAAAACTACCTCAAATCTTTCTTACCCACAAACACGCCCTGAATCCTTTCCTCTCTGCTCTTTTGGGTTACCCTGTATTCGGTTGGCTGGCAAATCCTCTATCGTTTTTGAGAATCAGAGTAACTCTGTTTCGAGCTCTGTTCTCTTCAAAATCGCAACCAGCTGCATTGAATCAGTACCATTCATCTCCTTTCCTTTCTTGGGATTATCTATTTCAGGTTGGTCTCACACCATTCTGCTGGAATCGATTCGGATGAATTATGATTTTTCCGTATACAATACTTTTTTCTGAAGTGTTGTTCTTGGTGGGTTATTTTTTATGTTTCTGCAGCCGTGAAGGAAGCGAAGATGACCAACCAAAATGTGGTGGTTCCAGATGTGAAATCGGGTATCAACGTGTCGATAGCGGTGGCGGTAGCCGGTTCCTCCCTGTTCCCAACGGCGGCGCAGAAACCTCCGGCTGTACCGGGCTCCTACATCACCATATCAAAGAAGAAGCTCCTGCAGAATCTAGATATCAACAGCAACTCAAGGATCAACGCTTGGGTTGATTCCATGAGAGCATGCTCCCCCACCCACATCAAATCTCCGCCTCTCTCCGACGGCCAGACCTCTTGGAATGTAAGTAAAGCCCCAAACATACAACATCCCCCATGTGGCCATGTATGGTTACATGCGGACATGGGGCTATTCCAGCCTTTTCATTTCCTTGTCTGGTAGCAGTATAACGACGTCGTAGTTGTCTTCGTTATGGAAACAGCTGGCCCGTCCTTCTGCCCTGGACATGTTCGACCAAATTACCAATGCTTCAAAAGGAAAGCAAATCGTCATGTTTATGGACTACGACGGCACACTTTCACCCATAGTAGCTGACCCGGATCAAGCGTTTATGTCCGAGGCGGTTAGTGTTACAGATTCTCCCATCTTCAATCTGTATCAAGTTTCCCTTTCAACCCTTTAAAGCTCTTGACTAAATGGAGCAAGAATCTGTTCGTTTTTTTTCTTTGCAGATGAGGGCCACAGTAAGAAAACTGGCTAGATACTTCCCCACTGCCATAGTTAGTGGGAGGTGCAGGGACAAGGTACGGTGTTCAACTGTTGTCTTTTGTCATTTGTTCCTCCCCCTCCATGGACGGCGTACACACCAGTTCCTCGAGAAATTAATTTGCTGCGTTTCTCTCGTGATAGGTCTATAACTTTGTCCGTCTGGCAGAGCTGTACTATGCTGGGAGCCATGGCATGGACATAAAAGGCCCATCAAAAGGTTC
>JAOYMZ010000497.1:0-10101 GCA_025802335.1 Pinguicula primuliflora | reverse complement strand
TGGTAAAGAAATACTTGAATTCTAGCAATAAATAGATAAAAATAGTACGAATAAGTTGGCCTAGAAACAACTTATCATTTCCCATGCTCTTAAATATCTGAAATATGACATAGTAGTATGAGGCTCATCCAGTCTGCTCATCTGAAGAAGAATAGGTGAATGATCCGAGCATATACGAGGTAAATGCGCCCTTTGCATCCATCAAATAAGTGTAGGCAAGCTGTATTCGCAAGGATCCAGTCAATGCGCTCATGACAAGTACCTCTTTGCCAAGTGAAACGTGACCCAGAATAGTCCAAGGGGCATACATCAGCGTACTCAATCCATTCTCTGAACCGACGACATCCTGAGGAATATTTCCCACCAATTTTATCAGCATTGGATAAGAACAAGTTGAAATCTCTAGACAGAACCCACAGAAGTGTAGTATAATTTGAAATTATTGACCGTTCCTCCCACAACGAGCGCCTGATTCTGGGGTTTGGGGATTCGTACACCGCAGTAACATAGAAGCTTGGATTCCCTGGTGGGGAGACTACTGCGTGAATAAATTGCCAACTGTAATTTAAGATGGTAACCTCCATGTGTTCTTTCCATACCATCCAGATACCCCCGGAGAATCCAACCGCTTCAATGCGGAAGGATCTGCAGAAACCAGCTCCAATGCTAGTAATTATCCTTTCAGCATCCAAACCACTTATTCTGGGCTCAAAAATAAACAACATATCTACCCTGCGGATCTTGATAATGTCCTTCAATGCACCAATAGTATGCAGATTATTTACGCCTTGGGCGCTCCAAGACAGAATGTGAGAATCCATAAAACAAATAGGGAAGTAATATGAGCAGTAGACTAAGAGGAGATTAGGTCTGACCAACCAAAGGAAGTTGCTCTTCCCTTGCCAGAGGGGATACACCTCCAGAAACTTGATCCACTAGCATACCAGAGTTAGTCAGCATACTTGAATCCGACTACATACCAGGGTCAATGTTCATGTCCGTATTATCAGGCGGCTCATCCTGTTGAATAATATCCTTTGCCAAAACTGGACCCCTCCCTGGAGGAACCACAGAGGATCGCATAATATGAAAGCCCAGGAGGTGTGGTGCTTTGGTTGCAGCCTGAGGTTGCTGAGCAGGAGAGCCTGCAGAATCTACTGAAAGCGGATGAAGGACACTGATAGCAATATGAAACTGAATAGGAGGACCATCCGGAAAGATTTAGGGGCCTCGAGTGTCATTCGAGCTGACTGTGGAGGTTGTAGAGGAGGATGGGATGGACAAATATGATGCCAGAGCAACATTCTGGTGGCTGGGTGTCGGTGTGGAATTCCTTGAATGTTTACGTTTGGGTGAAGGAGAGGAATCCATGTCTGGCCATGGGATCAACTTAGCTTTAAGCTTGCCATCAAGCTGAGATTGCGTTTTGGCTCTCCTTGTCCCAACTTTGGGCTTACTGCTGTATGTAAATTGGTGTGCAGTATGCGGAGGTTGTACCAAGGTGGTTGTTTGGGACAAGGCGACATCATTCTGGGTTCCAGAATCTGCAATACCTGCAAGCACAACGTAGCGCGAGTTAGCACCAAAATTAAACAGACTCTTATTACCTGGAATAACAGCTCCACTAGCTCCAGATCTGGGGATTCTGTGTTTCTTTTCAGCAATCAGCCAAGGCATATCTCCAGCTTCCGGTGATGGATCAAGTTGCAATGACTCCGATTTTTTCCCCAGGACATCCTCCCCATCCAAGTGACTGTTTGGAATAGGACCCTTAGTTACTTTTTCAGCAGTGTTGTTGTCCCCCTTTGGCAAAGACCCCAGAGACCCCTTAACTATAGAATAAGAGTTCACCAGGTGACCAAACATACCACATCCAATGCATACATTATTAAGGTTCTCATAGCAGATCTTATATTCAACCCTCCGCACGACAACACATGACACTAGAGGTTTCGTGAGATCCAAACGGACAGTAATACAAGCATAGAGCCCCCTGTTCGACTGGATGGTGTGTGTGTCTGCCTTTAGATAGGAACCGATAGGTCTGGAAATCTTGAAAATATTGAGGAGGCAATCCTGGTGTACGAATCCAAGAGGCTACTGACTCTAGATGATTAGATCGGGTGTGAAAAGCAGGATATCAGGGATGCACATTCAGCGTGTGTCCCACAATCGAGTAAGGGCCTACAAGTAGAGCATTTATATAGTCTTCCTTGTAATCCAACTTCACTAAGTAGTATCCTCTTTCGATGTCTAGAAGATGGATATTACCTCTTGGTTGCCAAAGCAAAATTAACTTCTGATAAAGAAATTTGAAGCTCATAACCTGTTTCAGCGGTTTGATATACACAGTAAACTCCATGTTCTGATCCATAGCTCGATTGATTCTTTCGGAGAAGGTAATGTAGTGTTTACCATCCACCGTCGAGTGTTGGACCTCCCCTGCATCTACCATAATGGGCATCCACGTAAATGGACTCTTACCCCCTGTTCCTGAGGAATTTTTGGTGCAAGAGCCTCCCGGAACGACAAGATGGAAGGAGAAGCTCCGGAGTCAGGTGGGGTCTGAACTTACTGTCCAACATCAGTGAGAAGGGGTTCTATCAGAATCTTATCAGTGATGCCATCAGGGTCATGTTGGCTTGCCGGGAATTTAGATTTGCCTCCATCAAGGGTTTTAGAACCCTCTCGCCAGCCGACACGAAAGGAGGAAGAGGGGCCTTGATTTGGACGAAATTAGAACTCTCAGTGACATCCATGGCACCAGGATTCAGCAAATCCTCATTTTTGACCTTCAGGGTTGCCGGATTGGCCTCCGTTTGGTGTTCGCCGGATATGGAGTTCGGGGTTCAATTCAAGGGTTTTTAGAGAGAGAGAGAGAAATAGTTCCGAGTTCTCTCTTGGGTGGATATTTCTCTTGTCACCATCAAATATTGACGAATTTTTTTTTAGCAAATCAAATTATAATTTCATATAAAAAAAGGGTTTATTTACATTTATTTACAAATCCACAGCCCAACATCCAGGCCCAAAACTTAATGACATATTTCCGAGTTTTAATCCATAGCTGGATCATCTTCTTCCCTGTCCTTCTCGATCATTCCTCCTCTTCTACGGTAAATCAATTCAGCGATCATCACTTCCTATGCTCTGCTTTGGTCCAGTTCAACCTCGAAAGATTCAGACAGCATCATGGGTTTCGGGAAAAGTCTACAAAAGTGTAATAATTCAGTTTGCCATATTTTCGAAATGCCTCCCAAAGCTTCATTTTCCCCTTTTCGACCACCAATTCTGGTTTGAATTCAATGCCTTCAAATATCAGTTGATTCCTTGCATTCCAGATTTTTCAGACCGTTGTAATCCAAACCGTGATCCAGGTATTCCTTTCGCTCAAAACTGCATTCTGTTGCCGGTGGATTTCGAAATTAGGCCAGGGATCTAGATATTGAATTGTGTAATTAGAGCCCAGCCAACTGTAAATCTGCTTCCAGATTAAAGAAATCTCAGTGCAGTGGACAAATAGGTGAGCAGCCGATTCATTTGCTTGATTGCACATTTTGCAGTCCAATTCAATTCTTGCCATTCCTCGTACATATAGATTATCTAATGTAGGTATCCTGTCCAGGAATAATCGATAGAAGAATGCGCTTTCCTTCAAGGGAGTTAAACTTTGCCAGACAATAGAGAACGGGCTGAAGTCTGTCTTTCTATTCCCAAAGGTAATCCACATTTCCTTGTATGCAGTTTTCACCGTATAAATTCCTGCATTCTCAGCTTTCCATATCCACTTATCAATGGCTTCAGGGTTTAGGGTCAGTTCTTCTATATTTCCTTCCAGCATCTGCATTAGTTCTGTCGGTGGTCATCTATCCATGTCCATGTACAAGTAGACTCTTCCATGTTGAACTTTTAAGCGATCGTTTTGTATTTATCTGCTGACTCAAATAAATTGTAAGGAACAGATCACATAGTCGACTTCCCACAGTCCACAAATCTTCCCAAAATTAGGTATTGTGCTCGTCTCCCATAATTCTGGTTGTATTTTTCTAAAACCATTCAGCATTTCTTATCCGATTTAGGATTGTTCTCCACCAAGTAGAGTATGTTCTCAGATCTTGTTGTATGCTTTCGAAGTTAATGGATCTATAGAAATCACCATATTTACTTTCTAGGAGTTCTTTCCATAACGAGTTATCTTGATTTTGAAGTAGTCTCAAGCCCCATTTTCCCAATAGGGCCAGATTGAATTCCTCCAGGTGCTTAAAGCCCAGTCCTCCATCTTCTAAAGTTTGACATAGGTCCAGCCAAGATATCCAAGCTCTTTTCCGTTGAGCATTAGTCCCGCTTCCTCACAGAAACTTCACTTCTAGCTTAACCATCGTTTTTATCATAGTTTTAGGAGCTTTGTACACTGACATCAGATATACTGGGATGCTGGTAATCACTGATTTCAGAAGGATCATTCGGCCTCCAAAAGTTAAGTAGTGTAGATCCCAGGTTGAAAGTCTTTTTTCCATTCTATCAAGTGTTGGTTTCCACATTCTGCACTTAGTAATATCTTCACCGATTGGGAGCCCAAGGTACTGGAAGGGGACTGTTCTAGTGCTACACTTCAATTCCTTAGCAAATAAAACTAGTTCCTGTCCAGGGACATTGATACCATAGATTCTGGTCTTCTGATAATTTATTTTGAGGCCACTAACCATTTCAAGGCAGATTAGAGACAGCTTTATCCCCTTTATATCTGCTAGTGTTCCATCACTGAAGAGTAATATATCATCTGCGTATTGAAGTTGCCTCAAGGTGACTTCTCCCATGGAGAAGCCCTTGTAAGTACTTGTTCTATTCTCTAGTTGAACTTCCATTAACTAGGACTGAAATCGTTGGACTAGAAATACATTCATTAATCCATTGTAGAAAAATGTGTCAAACTCCCATTTTCCTCATTATATCCAGAAGAAAATCCCAGTCTATTGAGTCGAAGGCCTTTTGAAAGTCTACTTTAGCCATGACCAGCATGTGTCCAGTTTTCCTTGCTGTGTCAATAGCTTCATTTGCGCACACCACGCCATCAGTAATGCTACGCCCTTTGAGAAAGCCTGTCTGCCGTTTAGAGATTAGAGCAGGGAGCACGTTTTTGAGTCTCGTAGCCAATATCTTAGAGAGTATCTTGTAAGCACAGTTGATAAGAGAAATAGGCCTGAAATGATATGGAGTAGTTGGCCTATCGACCTTGGACACCAATGTAATGAATGAAGCATTCATTCCTTTTATAATTCTGCCCTCTTGATAGAACTCTAATAGAAATTTCATAAAATTCTCTTTTAGTATATCCCAGAAGTGTTGTATAAAGTAGAAATTTAGTCTGTCCGGGCCTGGGCTTCTACTCCCGTTACAACTCCATACTGCGGTTTTAATTTCTACCTCAATAAAAGGTGCCACCAGCTCTGCATTTTGATCCTCATTTAGTCCCACTCTAGCGTTTGGCATCACCCCAGTTTCATAGGTCCACTTTGAGTAAATTGACTTTGGAAGAAATATCTCAGTCCATCCTGAACTTCCTCAAACCAGTATTGGTCGAAATATAGCCCATGTATGTCCATTTAATATCTTCTTTGCCTAAGTGATGCATGAAAATTTTTTGAGTTTGCATCTCCTTCTGCAATCCACTTCTGTCTTGATTTATGATGGATAATTGAAGTCTAGTGACGCTGTAGTTTCTTCAATTCTGCCCAGCATTCCTTTTTCATGTCAATCTCTAGGTCAGTAAGGGCCCCATTCACAATTTATGCATCAAAGTATCTTATAATTTGATGTAAGATCCTGATTTTAGCCGCAACATCTCCATTTCTTTCTTTGTTCCATTCACGGATCACATCTCTTAGTTTTCTCAATTTTGATCTGAGTATTTCACCATGGGGCAGGCCGTTTGTCAAATCAGTGACTAATTCTTCATTCTAGGAATTCTGCACCACCAGATTTAGAATCGAGTCTTTTAGCCAGATGTCAAAACATTTGAAAGGTTTTGGACCCCAATCCTTTGCACCTTCAGAGAGTAATATAGGAGAGTGATCAGACAATTGTCTGTCTAATGCAGAGAGTCTAAGTTTAGGCCATTGTTCAAGCCAATTTTCGCTCAGTAGAGCTCTGTCCAATCTGCTTGCTCCCTCCCCATTAGGATTGAACAAAGTAAAGTCAGCATCAATGAGTGGGACATCAATAAGTTCACATTACGAGATAAATTCAGAGAAAAGATTTCCTTCGGAAGCTGCATATTGAGTTATTCCAATCCTTTCATTTTGAGATCTAACAGCATTAAAGTTGCCAATTATGCAACATTTTTCATCCATATGGGACATTCTGTGATTGATAAGTTCCTGCCAAAGTTCTTTCTTTTGGTTCAATAGACATGGAGAATATACACAGAATAGTGTAATTTGCTGACCATCAAACACTCCAAAAACTCCTACATAAGAATTCCCTTCCCATTCCAGCATTTTTTTGGAACTTAGCAGTTAGCCATGAAACTAGAATTCCACCAGATGTCCCACTAGAGTTTTTATATATGTAGTCAAACTTTGTCTGGTTATCCCACAGTTTTTTTATCTGTCTTCGGCGCATAGATTGTAATTTAGTCTCTTGGATTCTTATAATGTCTGGCCCTTGTTTTTTAATCATTGCTTTCAAAATTCTTTTCTTTGTAGGATCTCCCATACCCCTCATGTTCCAGCTTATGATCTTCATTTGGTTACCTCATTCGGGTTTGCTTGTGGCCCAGTTTTAATCTCAGCAATTGGGGTCTCACAAACAAGTTCTTGATTATAATTCTCCCTTCTCTCAATACTGTCAAGTACCAGATTATGGACTGTTTCATTTTCACAGCCTTCCAAATCAATATCCAATCTATCACAATAATCAATAATCTCTAAAATATCCTTTTTGGTTTCATTCCAAACCTCCCAGTTCCCTCTCAGCTGTTTTCTCGCAAGGTACTGTTTGTATTGTCTCTCCGTAACCCCCAACATTGTATGTACTTTCGCAAATAGTGTATGGTATTCTTCTGGGCTCGGACCATTATATATAGCAAGCTGCAAGTTTGTAGCTGAATTTTTTTGTTGTGTTTCAATTTATGTACTCTTTTGCAATTCAGGCAATGCTTCAGAAGAGACAAAATAAGGCAGTGCTTCAGAAGAGACAAATTCAGGTAGTGCTTCAGAAGAGACATCTGCATTACTTCCTTGTATATAGGTGAAGAGTTCTGGACTATTGCCTAAGGTTTTTCCACAGTTTCTTCAAGCTGTGGATTTGTTGGTGTCTGATGCTGAGTTTGCTCCGTTTCACTCATACATTTATTTTCTCTCTGCAGGATTGTCAGAGGTGGAGCTTTTACAACACTTATTGTAACAGGTCTATTATTAGCAGCTTTTGAGGATTGTCCAGTTTGGAGGTTTGTATCCTTTACTTTCACACCAGAGTCTGACAAGGGCTTAAAAGTATTTCTCAATTTCTGCTTTGCAACAGGGGAGACCACTTCAGAGCTGACCATTGGTGCTTTCCCTTCCCTGTGTACCACTGCTTGAGGTGCAACAATATCCTTGGACTCACATAAGGTACATAGTTTCTCTTCTTGAATTCTTATGTGATGCTGGCGTCCTTCAACTTCAATTTTTATAATTTGATCAATATAATCGAACCTTGAAGTATGAATCTGCAGTCTTATGTCATTCAGCTATTTCCTGGAGAAAGTATCCTCATCAAATATAATGAACTGCCCCAACCCTTTTGTTATCCACTTGTAGAATCTTTGAGACATACAAGTGAGCAGAATACCATTCACCCGAATCCAGCATTTTTTGCTCACAGGTCCTTGACATTCATCCCCCAGACCATGATTTCATATAAACAAATAGGTTCAGCATTTCATCAGTTTGATCAGTCAGCAGTTTCCTTTAGATTTCGTCCGATTTAGGGATGAGTATCCGCGTCCTAGAGTCAATATAACATATTCCCACCTCAGAATATCCACATTTCTGCATAGTTGCTGCTATATTCACATCAGCAGTTTCTTTACCAAGAGTAGCAATAAGACTATGTACTAGCCATTTCTTCTCGTTAATCGTGGGAGCAAATGTACCCCCTTCTACATAATAAGTATTTTCAATCTCCTGAGAACCTTCAGCATTAAAGGATTTTTTAGAGGTCAGATCTGCATTTATGATGAGTCTAGGTTCCTGCTTTTTACCATTGGAGGTTCTCTTCTGTGTTCCTGTACCAGTAGCCTTCGTATTCCAGAATTGTTCTCTATTATATTTTGGATATTGAACCTCAATATAGTAGTCGTTAAACCAGACTCCTTCCAATAGTCCACGTATATCAGCACTGCTATGCATGTATACAAATCCATATCTCTGACTCTTTGCATTAAATTTGCTTAGCACATACAGGTCTTTAACTACTCCATATTCTGCAAAGATCTTGAACAGTTCTTTGTTACTGCAAGCTTGTGGGAAATCGGTAAAATAGAGATTGACTGAAGTCTCCTTCAAACTCCTATTGAAGTTACGAGTAATGTTTGACTGCTTCTTTTCCCACTGGTACTGTTCTCGTTCTCTTCTTCAATTATTCCTAACTCTTAATTGAAGATCCCTCCTCATAGATTCAGTCAGAGATTATGTCTATCTTGTACTGAGTGCAACCTATTCGCGGGTAATAGAAAAACCACAGCAGACTCCTGTCTGTCAATCGAGCTCACCTATAGAGACAAAGACGAGCAAGGGCGTAGCCATTCCACACTCATCATCTGTATGCTGCCAATACATTAAGACGAAAATGATAAGGGGGTGAAAATATGGGCAAGAAAACAGTAAGAAAAATACATGTCAATACATTATTGGATGACCATTAATTGTGGGGTCACTCCATAACCTATGGTATGCTACCAAATGTGTTATTTTGTTTTTCCTGCCCAAATTTTCACTTCCCACATCATCTGTATTTTCCCCCTATTACTAAGGTCATATGTTCAGGTTAATATTATTATAAACATATTGGACTTGATTATATTCCGACTTCTATTTGTAATTGTCCGATGATACAGACAATTATAAATAGACTGGACCTACTTACATCACGACTTCTGTTTGTGGTCGTCGGATTGAAATCTGATGGTCCAGATCACTTCATCATTAATATTTATTCATTAAAGACTAAATTGATCTAGGTCCTTGGATTTTAATTGTCACAAACAGAAGTATGGGCGTCAGAAAATTCGATTTGCACATAATAGTCTCGACCATAAATTTGATCTATTACTAAGTGGTGTAAATGTGTTATCAAAAAATGATACATTTGGTTAGAATTCATATAAAAAAGCTCTTTCGAATATCAATGGCTCCATATTCAAAACTGGTGGCCGCGTTGCTCTTTCCGATCCATTCCATCCAATTGAGGACATGGATCTAACTACGAGAAACCATTTCCCACCTCTAAATTGAACTCCAGCCGCTTCTGGTCAAATTGAAATCTCTGCTGCTCTTCGGCCGCTAATGGTCGAGTCGAATTCCATGTTGCTGCTTCATTGGAGGGGGCTCCGAACAATAAATCCCCAGGTCTAGTTTTCACTTCTCATGCCACTTCCTTTAAGTCTTTTTGACAAAAGGGATGTTTGTCAATGGAAAGGAGATAAAGCTTCGCCAGGTGATGTCACAACGAGCCTGGCCCGACCGTTACCTTCACTAAAGCAGTCCATGAACAGATTGAAAAGTCTATGATGAATATTCTTATAATTTGTCCTCTATGGCGACATATGGGTCATCAAACTTTATTGAAAGGTCTTAACAATCAATGGAAGTTGAAAGGCGAATTAAAACTCGTTGATATAGATAATGGATTTTATCTACTTCAGTGTGTAAATCAGAAGAACTACAACAAAGTCCTTGTCACCGAGGGTGTTTGCAAGTTCTTCTACTTATATAGAAGTAGCTTTTTAGAAGGTATTCTGGAAAATGAACTTCCATTAAAAAACTGAAAAGTGTTTGCAAAATATGCTTGTCTACAACAAAAGTCAAAATACAGTGTTTGCATATTATTAATTTGAAAGTT